>CAUYQV010114395.1:0-31011 GCA_963574575.1 Galagoides demidoff | reverse complement strand
GGGATCCATACACAACTTTGATCAACTACATATACCCGGAGTATCATCTGATTTATTCTGTCTTCATAAAGGTCAAGTGGAAAACCTTTTTCATTCCACTCTAAACCAGATAAAACCTAATAGGCAATATACCTTCGTCACAGTAGGCAGGTAAAGTTTTTTTTTTGCATTGGAGCCTCAAGCTATCCCCCTGGGTAGAGTGCCATGGCATCACAGCTCATAGCAACCTCCAACTCCTGGGCTTAAGCGAGTCTCCTGCCTCCGCCTCCCAAGTAGCTGGGACCACAGGCGCCTGCCACAACGCCTGGCCATTTTTTGGTTGTAGCCGTTACAGTTGTTTGGCGGGCCCGGGCTGGGGATTCAAACCTGCCACCTTAGGTGTACGTGGCTGGCACCTTAGCCGATTGAGCCACAGGTGCCGAGCCCACATAATCAAAATTTAAAAAAAGTTTGGTTCCCATGTTTAACCACACTCAATATAATCCCCCTCATGTCTGGCTCATTGCAAAACATACACATCCCAAATATTATTAAATATGCATTTTCCAGTCCTTGTTGAATTAATTTTCATTGCTCTTTAGTTTTTCCTGATGATTCTTTTCAAGAATAACATGTTAAATTTAAAAAAGTTAGAAAATAGTTTGACATTTATAAGATATGCTTTGATTCTGTGAGAAATGGATGTGCTTCTCATTCCCCTGCTCAACTATTTGAGGAAAAATTAGGAAGAGGAAGATAAATCGTATTAGGTTTTGTGCTAAGTGTTTTAGTACATAATGAGGACTACTCATAATCATTCCTAAAGCCACTGGTATTTGCCTACCATGATGAAGAAAAGACTGGTGACAACAATAACACATCTGTAATATTTGTATCAGTAATATTAGCTGGAGTTGTGAACGCCCTTGACTTTGAACTGGCTTTGAAACTCGAGTGGGATGAGAGTGAAGGGCCCACAAGGCGTATTAAACTGGGAATGAGGGAGGAGCCAGGGCATGTTTACTTGCGGAGCAGGAGACAGAGGAGATGTGAAAGAGGGTGTAAACTCTGTCCACTGTGTCCCTGAAGGCCTGCTGGGTTTGCTGCCTTCTAGAAATAGTCAGGCAGAGGTTGGATGACTAAACTTCAGGAATGTTCCAAACAAAATTGTTTTGCTGGATGAGAGTGTGGGGCAGATGGTATCTACGGCCTGCCCGTGAGAACCAGGGAGGATTCTGAGCTGCGTAGTTAGGAAAGGTGCAGGATTTCACTGGGGCGGGTGATGGATATCTGGCTTTGAGCTTTTCCTGTGGCTTGGGGCTCTGACCCTATTTCATGAGCTAGCACCTCCTGTTTCCTGTTTGCTGTGTGCTGTGAGGTTGTTAGGGAGGTCTGCAAGCCAGCACCTGCAGGGCGGGGCAGCAGGGAGCCAGGGAGGAGCACCCAGGCCGGGCTCTGCAATGTGGGGCTGCATATGTCATCCGGTCAACTGATAAAGAGATTTGTTTATTGTTATCTGGCCTACACTATTTTTCTCCTAGAATCACAGGAATTTCTCTCTGGTTAATTTTAGAGAAATTAGGAGAGTGTAAGGTAAAAGTATTTGTGGAGGTTGTTAAACAACATAGTTAGAAAAGCTATAGACCCTCTTAGCGAGGCCCTGAGCACCCTGTGAACTGAATACAAAATATCAGTTGGGACCCTGGGTCTTGCCCAGGGACGCATCTGCTGGGGAGGTTTTCACTGTATTTCCAGGACGGCATTACAGAGAGAGCCTATGTCTATAATGGTTTTCATGTAGCAAGCTAAGAAAGGAAGAGGCCAAGGTGGGCTTGGGAGAGTGAGAAAAATGAGATGAGAAATACATGAATGTCTGGAGAGGGCAGAAACCACTGTAGGTTGGGAATTTGAAACATAGGAATATGAAAGAAAAAACAGGTACTTTTCAGATGCTTGCAAAGCAAAGAACTAGAACTAGAAAATGAAGTGAAACAGAAGTCCATAATGACTAAGTCAGAGAAGCAGCGAAAATAATTCCATCTCCTCTAAAACAGAAGTTGGCCCCTCTTCTTGCAGTGCCCTGTTGAGAAAGATGTGTCATCTGGCTTACCCTCCGAGCCCTAGACGGTGGTGTCCAGCCTTTTTTAATTCTCTGCCCCACATTGGAAGAATAAGAGTTGTCCTGGGCCACATATCAAACCACACAAACACTAACAAAAGCTGATTAGCAATGAAAAGGTCTGTGCATACTTTTCATGATATCTGACGCCATAGAAAAGCAAAAAAAAGCCCTCACAAAATCTGCATGCAAAGTCTAAAAGGAGGCCCTTCTGAGATTCTTTATTTCAAACAGGGAACCAGATGGACCAATCACAGAGATATGTGTTCAAAATTAGATTTGATTCAAAATAAAAAAAATCAGTTAAAGATAGTTTTTTACCTAAAATTTTTGGTTGGTAGAAATCAGAAAGCTTAAGAAGTCTGCGAAAAAAAAGATAGGTTTTTTTTTTTTGATTGTCATTTCAAATTTTCAACAAAATTTGATTTGAAACATAAAAATCTAGAAGTGCTTCTGAAAAATTGGTAGCGATGATAATAAAGTACCTGTGAATGACGTATAGCCGTTAAGCCTGTAGCCAGCCTAAGTCCCAGTTTCATGAGGAGTGGCGAGGATACCCATATTATTATTTTTTTTTTTTGAGATGGAGTCTCACTATGTTACCCTTGGTGGAGTGCTGTGTGTCACACTTCAGAGCAACCTCAAACTCTTGGCCCCAAGTGCTTTTCTTGCCTCAGTCTCCCAAGTAGCTGGGACTACAGGTGCCTGCCACAATTCCTGGCTATTTTTTCTTTTTGTTGTGGTTGTCATTGTTTAGCAGGCCCGGGCCAGGTTTGAACCCGCCACCCTCGGTGCATGTGGCTGATGCTGTAACCACTGTGCTACGGGTGCC
The DNA here is from genome assembly GCA_963574575.1 of Galagoides demidoff. Classification (NCBI taxonomy): domain Eukaryota; kingdom Metazoa; phylum Chordata; class Mammalia; order Primates; family Galagidae; genus Galagoides; species Galagoides demidoff. The sequence goes on along the minus strand of CAUYQV010114395.1, from coordinate 28,081 downwards.
AAGCCAAGGATACCCATATTTCTGGAAAGGTAAAGAGAAGTCACAATTGCTGAACGCTGACATCACGTCAGGCACTGGGCTAAGCACTTCACAACTAGCATCTAATTGATTCATAACAATCTCCCCCCATTAAGTATTATTATTACTGTTATGCAAAGTAGAAAACTGTGGTTCTATTACTTAGGAAATAAATAAATATGGCCCGTAAGTTTTTGAACTACACTCTACTTTCACTGGCTATCTGAGGCTTAGATACAAACATACAGTCTCTCCAGTTCCTTTTTCAAGTCTCTGAGCTTTCTTTTGAGAAACTGCCACTTCTCTCTTCTATGAGAGTGTATTGAAAGACCACACGTCCTATGATGGCCACTACCGGGATACTACTTCTCTCCCTGAGCCGGTGAGAGGCCTCCAAGCCACAGTGCCTTCCCACCCTAAAGCTTCACCAGCAGCCCCTGGTGGCTATACTGGTTGAAGCCGAGTTAAGCCTTGGAGCCAGGTGGTGGGATAACTCAATTGACCTTCTGTTGACTCAAGGTCAGCAGCCCTCACAGTGGTAGTGGAGAGACCTTGGGTAGCAGCGTAGAACTCTCTCCCTCCCTCCAAAGCTGAACTTGAGTCCCGGGTTTGAGGACAAATATTCTTTGAGATCCCATCCCAGAAAGCACCATGAAGAGCAACAAAGAAGGGGGAAAACCCAGTACAAATTGTGGTGGTGAGTGAGCTACTGAAATGGTGCCCAGTCCCGCGAGGGGCCTTCCGAAAGCCTGTGGAACGCATTTCAGAATCCTCCTACCGCAGTGCCTTTATCCACCCGGTCCCCCACTTGGGCCCCTCATGTACTAAGGGCTTCCCCTGGGGCATTTCCTAGAGCCAAGGATCTCCCACTAGCTGAGGCTGCTTACATGGGCAGAGAGATGCAGAAAGGTGCTTAAAAATGGGCGGTCCCCAGACGCCTTCTGGATGGTCAGAGATGATATGGGCAAGGTGCAGAGCGGTTTGCCCAGCCGCCAGTCCAGGGGGGTCTGAAGTCAGCCGCCTACTCACACGCTTCCACTGCAGGAGGCAGCTCTTCTCCCACCAGGCCCACACACTTGCTGTAGCCCACAGAAAAGGGAACAAAGGTGCACCCACACTTCTGCCTTCCAATGCTTGTTCCCTCTTGGGGAAGGCTTGGGAAGGGAACTTCCCGTCTCTTTCTACTCCTTACTAAGACTGCACCAAGTGAGGGAAAGTAGCTAACATGGGTGGCGGAAAGCCCAGCTCGTTTGAGGAGGGCAAGAGTGCTTCCATTCTGTGTAGGCCCTTTTCCCTGCCTGCCACGTATGTCGGTGGGTGAGAGGGCCGGGGCTTCCCTTGCTTCTCTTTTCCTGTGAGGTAAGCACAGACCTGGGAGCAAGTCTGTAGATGATTTCCAGAAGCTGCCAGAGTATTTTTCTGTTGCTGTCACTGTTCCAGTGGCATCTGACCAGGTGGGGCTGGCCATGATCATCTACACAGCGGCTACTTAGGCCCTGAGTTGTCTGCCTGGACCCCGAAATTGTGGTGCAGAGAGAGAGAGGAGGCCCCACGAGTCTTCAGACTTCACTTTAGTTCCCCCGCAGTTTTCCTGGAGATCCCACATTGGCCATGCTTGCCAACCACAAAGAAGGGTGATGCTAATCTCCATTCACATGTGCATTCTTTGGGTGTTTGTGCCATTTTTTTACAACCTTGGGGGGTACTTACAGTCCAAGTGAGAAACAGGATACAGGTTCTAAACCTTACCCTCAGTCCCTAACATCTTCTAGGTAGGAAGAGCTCAAGTGACCTGAATTCAAGTCTTAGTGCTGCTACCTGTTAGTTGAGTGAAATTGGTCAAATTAAATAACTATAGTGCTTCAATTTTCTCTTTTTAAAACAGAGGAAATATGATACCAATCTTATTAGATGTCAGGGAGGATTAACTGAGATGGGACAGGTAAAATTCACAGCATGCTACAATACTTCTCTGTAAAAGGTATTTGCTATTAGCTAAACATCTGCAGGTAACTTCAAGTTTTAATTTCACTTTCTTTCCTTTCTAAACTTGGAAAATCTGGAAAGTATTTTTTTTTTTTTTGAGACAGAGCCTCAAGCTGTTACCCTGGGTACAGTGCTGTGGCATCACAGCTCACAGCAACCTCCAACTCCTAGGCTCAAGCTATTCTCCTGCTTCCACCTCTCGAGTAGCTGGGACTACATGCGCTGGCCACAACGCCTGGTTATTTTTTTGGTTGCAGCTGTCATTGTTGTTAGGTGGGCCCGAGGTGGATTTGAACCCACCAGCTCAGGTGTATGTGGCTGGCACCTTAGCCGCTTGAGCCACAGGCGCCGAGCCCAAAGTATTTTTTATTTGCTTTATGGAGGTCAATTCCTAGAGAAGTATTTCTTTTGTAATAGTAAGTTCGCTAGTTATGAAACCAAGGTTGTCATTTGTTTTCCTAGCATCTCTTTAGGGAAGCTCCCTCCCCAAGTTTTAGTAAAAAAGGTTTGTGTGGGGTTGACTCCAGCTCCTGTCTTCAGATGGTGATCCAAGTTCACTGTTTGGTTGTCTAATAAGCTTTTCTTTGAATTGACTGGTTATTTTTGTATGTGTGTGTGGGGGTGGGGTTTTTTTTTTTTTTTTTGAGACAGAGTCTCACTTTGTTGTCCCCTGTAGAGTGCCTCTGGTGTCACAGCTCACAGCAACCTCAAACTCTTGGGTTCAAGCAATTCTCTCACCTCAGCCTCCCGAGTACCTGGGACTACAGGCGTCTGCTGCAACACCTGGCTATTATTAGAGTCTGGGGTTTCACTCTGGCTCAGGCTGGTCTTGAACTCCTGTGCTTAGGCGATTTGCCCGCCTCGGCCTCCCAAAGTGTTGGGATGACAGGTGTGAGCTGCTGTGCCCCACCTGTGTGGGTGCTTTTGTTCCCCAAATGTGTTTGCCTGTCTATGAGACCATGGAGGGCTATTTGTCTCTGATCTGCACTTTTTTCTTTTCCTACATTGATTCTCCATTTTGGAATAGGACCAATTGTTTACTGATGAGTCAGCATGCTTGTGTAAGTCAGAGCCAGGATTAAGGTGAAGCCAACAAGGTTTCTGGGGAGGAAAATCTGAGGAGGCAACTCACTTTGAGGGTATTCTTGCCTGCCTCACCTTACTCCTGTGCATGTAACAGCGCGTGTGCATATGAGCATGTGTGTGTAGGAACATGCACGTGTGTGTATGTATGAACACGTGCGTGTGTAGGATCATGTGTGTGCAGAAGGGGAATTGGGGGTGCCAGTCTCCTTGCAGTGTTAGCGGGCGGTGAACCCAGGATATCCAGTGGCTCTTTTAGGCTTAACATTTCTTGAGAACTTTCTCCTTCCCTCCTTTTGCCTAGGGGCACAATTTCCCTTTGTTCTTCCGTATTGGGAAGATAATATAGTTAACAGCAAAGCCATTTAAATCCCAGCCTCTCACCATTCCTCCCCTGGCTATTTCTCTTAGACAAAAGACTGGATTATCCAACAGAAAAGAGATGTCCTGCTTCTTCCTGTAGCCCCTCTGCTCTCTTCAGCTGTGTGATGCTGCATTGGGATGTCTCAGGAACACTCCCTACCTTTTCTGTGGTCCATCCTCATGCCAAGAACTTCAGGTTTCAGTGCATGGTGACTGGCTGCCCCTCACCTCCTGCAGTGAGCATCTTCACCCCACTTTGGGCTGCTGGGCAGGCTCCCCACCCAGTTGGCACCACACACCCGCTCCCAGGTTGGCCTCATGGTGGTGCGGCTCATGGTTGTGATCACCGTTGTGACAGTTTCCACATTTCGATAAAGTGGAAGTTTTTTGATCTGTATAGTTTTAGGGTATTTTTGGTTGCTTTTTATGAGTTTTTAGGGTGGCATGCTGAACAAAAATGCTTTTCTGCTATATCCAGTGACAGCAGATTCCCAGACACGCAGTAGATACTCACTAAGTCAGTATTCATCACGGGTGGGAAGAGCTGGGAAAGAAAGTGGAGCATCAAAGGAGGTTGACAATTTGGAAGGGGGCACTGCGACTGTTGAGACTGTGACTTCCAGGCACAAACTCTGGTCTTTTCTAGGGTGGCCTTGGAGCTGAAATCTTGCTGGGTACTGTCATGTCAATATGGGGGAGAGACTTCTTGTACCTTTTCTTTCTTACAAAGAAGCTCAGTTGCTGGAGGACTTTTTTCTAAGACTAGGGCTGCAGATCCCACTATCCGTCAGACAAATAAGTGATAATTACCCTTTCATTGTCATTTCCAGGCCCGATTAGCTGTGGTCATTCACTGAGTGGGTCAGTCTCTTCACAGTTTGCTTACCGCTGACTCAGTGTCTCTTGGGAGCCAGAGTGGACCTTGTCTGGGTTTACCCTAGGCACCTCCCTTGGAACAGCTGGGCCCTTTCCTTGTTCTAAATAGTTCTTTTGCTTTAACAAAAATAGTCTGTAAATAATTTAATTTACATTTTTTAATCAGAAGAAGAATGCAACATATTCATATAATTTCAAAAGGCAATAATACTTGGGAAACATGTTTTTGAATGTTACTTTGTTTTTACTAGTCCAGTGTTGGAGATAAAAATAATCTTTCACAGTTGTTTAGAATTGATTGATAGGCATTTTCAAGAATGATTATGACCTTTGTAAGAAAAGCTTAAATAGGAATAAATTTTGCTTAGTTTGAAATAGTAATATTGTCTTGAAAAATGTAGATGTTTACGCAACATGCTTGAGGTAACTTCTTTCAAGTTTTCCAATGCGAAACTATCATTCCAGGAAATCTCGGAAAGAAGACTTATTGTTACAATTTCTTGCAGTATCTTTGATGATCCTGTTCTCAGTTCTTTTTTATTTTCTTTAACAACTCGTCTGACTTGCTGAGTATAAACATTCTTTTATTTTTCTGTTTAAGACCTTTGTCTCACTTATAAAATATGAAATAAATGATGTTCATATGATTGCAGATAATCCTGTCATGTCAGTAAGTAATTTGCTTTTAGGTTTGGGGATTCTGGAACAAGTCACTCTCTAGGGTTTATCTGGACTTACAACGTTTTAAGTGTCAGCACATTACTGAGATTATCATGTCACTTTGTTTGATAGTTTCCATTCCCCCCTCTTTAAAAATATATTTACATTACAGTAAATATACTTTATTTTATTAAATCTACTTTAATTTTTAGTTTTTTATTTTATTTTATTAAATCTACTTCAATTTTTAGTTTTAAATACTTATAGCAACCACACTTTTGAGATTTACTATTCCTTTCTTCTTAAACTACTTCAAGGCCATATTTGTTTACAGCAACTTTACCGCACACCTTGTCACAAAATGCACCCTTTCTTCTGTTCGGGGGTGGTCCCCTCTCTCGTTGCCTTTTTCTTTCATTCTCATCCTGTACTTCTGTCCACATGTTGCCTCTGAATCGATGCTGATTCATTTTGGTGGAGTCACATGTAATTAATTGCTTTGCAACTGACTGCATTGGCCATATGGCTATCTAATTTGCTATCAGAATAGGCCAACACTTTGATATAAGCTAGACGATGCTGTGAAACTGAGAATGTAGGTCAATCATGTTGGGGAAAATGAAAGAATCAGTATGAGGAAAAATTTGATTTTTTGCATGCTCTTAGCAAGTTCAAAATTTTTTCTTCTGTCAGTTTGCCTCTTTCTTGTTCCTTCCTTCCCACGTCGCTTCAGTTGTGTGTGTGTGTCTGTGTTTTATTGTTCCTCTTCCCAATCGTTTCTTCTCCATTAGCATCAGTGCTTACTCCAGCACTGGCATTTCTCTCCTCTGGGTTTTACCCCTCACCGAGATCTACCTTCATTCTTCCTGAGCTGGAGTACAAAAGGAGATTTAAAATGCCCTGTCTGGCTGTGGATAAAAATGATAAAAGAGAGATGCTAACGGAAAGCTACATTACCAAATGTTTGTTTAAAAAACTCATCCTTTTTCTCCCATGGGGCTTTCCTCTACTAAATTTACTTCAGCGAATAATGACATTCATAAAAACATCTACCCAAAGGGCCCGAACAAAAAGGAAGAGCCAAAACATAACATTCTGTGTCATGAAAATAACAGCCCAGGGGTTAGCCAGGAAGACCACCGCGTCGTGTCACCTTTGGGGGTTCGGTTTTCCAGGGTTCCTCTCACATTCTGTGTGAGCACGTACACTTAAGCACCCAAATGCATAAAGCAGGCCTGCTGAAAACTATTTGGTTTCTTTTAATTTCCTGTTTGTTTTTGTTCATCCAAGTGCTTATTTGAAATAAGTGAGGTTAATGGCAGTCCCCTGCCCTCTCATTCTGTTCTCTTCCCCAGTCTTTATTTCCATTGCAATAGGAACTTATTGTCCTTCCCAAATAGTTCACTTGCAGTTGGGAGTTGCAATTTGAGCTGGTAGGTTTTCTCTGTGGCTCCAAGTAAGAGATAACCGTTTGCTATAATGGCCTGCACAGCCGCACGAAAACAGAAAATCACTGTTTATTGTCCTATAAAAAGATAAACTCTACTGCTGTCCTCCTAGTTTCTTTCATACTTTCTCTAGAAATCTCATCTGAAGGGCAGAATAGCAAACTACTTAAAAGCTGAGGCTTTGAAGGTAAATCTGGGCTTAAATCCCGATTCCACCATTTTCTATGCAGCATTGAATACATTACTTAACCTTTCTTTTTTCAAAAATTTTTATTTCAGGTTAATGTGAGGATACAAACAACCAGGTCACAATATTTGAATTTGTTAGGTGGAGTCCATCTTGTGGTGGTGTCACACACCCAAAAGGTGTGCCATACGCCCCTACATTGTACCCATTCAGTTGGGAACACCTCCAACCTCCCTCCCCCCAACTTGAATTAAAATGAGTTTTAACTCCTATGTGGGCGTGAATTAGATCATCCACTGGCTTCATATTAATACTGAGTACAATGGATATGTGCTTTTCCATACTTGAGGAAGAACGTGTTTCAACTTCATCCAGGTTAATACAAAGGATGCAAAGTCCCCATCTTTTTAATGGCTGAACAGTATTCGCTGGTATATGTACACCACAGCTTGTTAATAATCCATTCCTGAGTTGATGGGTATTTAGGTTTTTCCCACATCTTGGTGATTGTAAATTGAACTGCAATTAACAATCTAGTGCAGAGGTCTATATGATAAAATGATTACTTAACCTTTCTAAGACTTAGTTTCCTCATATATCAAATAGGTATTTATGAAGACAAAATGAAATAATGTATAACCCCTATCATGGAATAAAACTTCAGTAAAATGTAACTCTTATTATTGTTGTCTTAATAATGCTAATTTATATTTGCAAGTCAATTTGTTATTTTTTAAGTACTTTAATCTTTTAAAATTTATTTTCTATTTTAATTCCTTTTTATTCCACCAGAATCTGACCTCTGAAGGAGTCTTACAAGACATTGCCATCATCTACGTTTTTAATTCTTTTTTAAGCTTTATGACCGAAATAGTATCGGATTAGGCTCTCTTTGTTTGTCAGTAAAAACAAGCAAAAAAACAATACTGGAAGCACCCATTCATTCTCTCAATTCACTAAAAAGTACTGGAGCACACATCCATTCTTAATGTGCTAAATATTTGGCCCAAGCTGTGGAATTTTGTAAGGGAGGAAGACCTATTAGAGAGAGAAGCACATATTTAGAATTCTAAGAAGCAGGCACAGTTCCTCCTCATTGCACAAAATGGGCCTAGAGTCAAAAGATTTGCATTTTAGTTCCATTTCTGACACTAACTAGGTGTCTTCCCAGTTAACTTTTTGGAAGCTTGGTCTCTTCATTGATCAGATTAATTTTCTAAGATAACTGCTTGAATCATGTTGTTCTATTGTTTAAAATCCTCTCCACTTATCACTGAATTAAAGTCCAAAGTCTTGGCATTCACATTTCTATATTAGGGTTTTTCAAAGAGATAGAACCACTATGTATTAATATATAGTATACTATATAATATGCTATATATTATAACATTATATATCATATTGTGTTATATGTATTATATACTGTTATATGTTATAATATATATAACACTATATATAAATTATATATATAAAATTATATATGTGTGTGTGTATATATATATATATATATATATATACAGAGAGAGAGAGAGAGAGATGAGTGGAGATTTATTAGGCCAATTGGCTCATTTGATTATGGCATCTGAAATGTCCCACCATAGGCCATCTGCAAGTTGAAGAACAAAGGTGGCCAGGAGCATGGCTCAGTCCAAGTCTGAAAGCTTCAGAGCCAAGGAAGTTGATGCTGTTACTCTCAGTCTGAGGTAAAGGACCAAAAGTCCAGGAGATTGCTGGTGTGAGTTCAGAGTCCAAAAGCCAGAGAATCTGGCATTTCGATGCCCTTGAGCAAGAAAGAAAGACATCATGGCTCCAGAGGAGAGTAAAAGAATTTACCCCTCTCCAGCTTTTTGTTCCACCTGGGCCCCTATCCTATGAGATGGTGCCTGCTTGTGTTGAAGGGGAATCTTCCCAACTCCATTCATGGACTCACACAAAATTCTCCTCCAGAAACAGGCTCACAGATATGTTTCTCCTCCAGAAACAATGTTTTACCAGATATCTAGGCATTCCTTAGTCCAATCAAGTTTACCCCTAAAATCGACTATCACAGCTGCTTGCTTCTTTGACCTCGTCTACTAGCTGCTGCTGCTTGTGCCCACTCTCCACTAGAGGGGTGTCCTTGCTCTCTGGGTGTTCCTGTGCTTCTGTCTCGGTGGTGCAGTGGCCTTCTCCATCTTCCATGTACTCCTGCAGTGAGCAGCACTGGTTCCCAGCCAGCTGCTGAAGGCAGGGGCCTTGGTGTCTCCTTCACACTCCCTTAGCATTCCTCATCAATCAATCTTTCACTTTCACAGTCCTGTTCATTTTCCCTCATTATAATATTTTATACATTCTCTGCCTTTCCTCTGTGTTCCCCACCTTAGGTTTGGCCTCTTTCATTTCTTGCCTTGTCTATCATAGTAGCCTCCTGTGATGGCTACTTCTTTGTGTTACCTTGATTAGGCCACAGGATGCCCAGATAATCTATCTGGTTAAACGGTATTTCTTTTTTTTTTTTTCTATTAAATCATACCTGTGTACATTAATGCAATCATGGGGTACAGTGTGGTGTTTTTATACCCATTTTGAAATACTCTCATCAAACTGATCAAGGTAGCCTTCATGTCATTTTCTCAATTATTAAGCTAAGACATTCATACTCTGCTTTTAGAAATGACCCCTCCAATCACCCTCCCTCCACCCATCCACCCCTTCCCCTTCCCTTCCCTCCCCCCTCCCAATATTCTAAGGCTATAATTAGGTTATAACATTCCTATGAAAGCTATAAATTAGTTTCAAAATAGGGCTGTGTACATTGGATACCTTTTCTTCCATTCTTGAGATACTTTGCTAAGAAGAACATTTTCCAGTTCTATCCATATAAAAATGAAGGAGGTAAAGTCTTCGTCCTTCTTTAGGGCTGCATAATACTCCATGGTGTACATATACCACAACTTATTAATCTATTCGTGGGTTGATGGGCACTTGGGCTTTTTCCATGACTTAGCTAAATGGTATTTCTAAATGTGTCTGTGAGGATGTTTTTAGGAGAAATTAGCATTTGAATTGGTGGGCTAAGTACAAAGCTGGTGCCCCTCTGCAGTGTAGGTGGGCATCACCTAACCCTATGAGGTCTGGATAGAACAAAAAGGCAGAAGGTTGAATTCTCTCTCTCTGCCTGGCTAATTGAGCTGAGACATATACCTTCTGTCCTTGGACTAGGAATATAGACAACTCGCTTTCCTGGATCTCCAGCTTGCAGATGACAGACCACAGCACTTCACATCTCCTAGTGCTTTTTGCCTCACTTGCTCCCACTTAATCTGTCCATCCTGCTGGCAGGATGATCTTCCTAAAATGTGATTGTAAAGAGAAAAACAAAATTAAACTCAAGTGGGGGGAGGGGGAGGAGGGAAAGGGAGGAGGAGGGAGGAGGTTGGGTGTACTCTCATCTAGCAGGCACAGTGTAAGGGTAGATGGCACACTTTCTGGGTAAGGGTGCACAACTACAACTTGGCTTCTACCTGACAAATGCTAACAATGTAACCTAATCATCTGGACCCTCCTATTCATCTGAAATAAAAATAAATAAATAAAATGAGGTTACAATTATGGCACTCACCTGCATACAGTCCTTTGACAATTTCCCATTACTTTACAGATAACAAACCTTTTCATAGCCCACTCTGTGTTGTAGTTGTATGTGGTTTTGTTTTGTCTTTCCTCTGATTAAAATCTCCCAGAGAGCTGGGACTATGTGTTACTCAGCTTTGCATGTCCCAAAGCCTGTTACATGACTCTATCCGATGGAACTCAAGTTATCATCTCCTTTACTTTTCTCAAGGTGGATGTGATGGTTAAAGAAGTAATAGGTAGATGAGCATTGACGAGATTAAATTGGCCCATCCACAGCTATGTGATATTCATAGAGGAAGCCTGGACGGTTCACATATTCATGTATCCATCTGAAAATGTCATTCTCTCAACAAACGACTCCATGAAAGCTCATCTTCACATAGTTAATGTTGGAAAGCTGATAAACTGTTGCAACTTTCAAAAATAGTGGCGTAGTTTTATAGATAGACTCCAAAGAAGGGGGGATGCTGTCTGTCTAAACAGCTATTAGCAACAAATGGGGCAGTATGGCTCGATGAGGCTTAGGACTCTCTACAGACAGCCAAGGAGTGTTTAATGAGCATCCCCACGGGGCTTAACGTTCCATACTATTACTCAGGGACCTTTTCTTCTTGGCGAAGATTACTTGGTAAATCTACAAAGCCAAGTGGCCTTTTGCCAGAGTTCAAATAGTCCCTCTCTCACAGTTGCAAGGCATGGAAAAGAGGAAATGAGATGGGACAGCTTTCATCCTGGCCCTCTTCAAGCGCTATTTCACCATAAAAATGGAACTCTCCACTGCTCCTCTTAAAAAGATGAAATCATTTCTCTTTAGACTTCAGTGACTCATCCTATTTGGACACAACCTCATTCTCTCTGGGGTGGAAACCCCAAATTCAAGTGCAGCAGGCCAAGTTGGGGAAAGAACTTCAAGGCAGTTCTGGGAAAGAATTTTCAGCCTTCCTGCTGATGATGAGAAATAAATTTTGCTCTTTGCAAAAAAGGGTTAGAAGCGTAAATGTGCTAGGGAACAACCACCAACCTCAGACCTTGTCAAAGAATGCTTAGGTGGTACTTTGATTATTATTACATTTTCTTTTTAAACTTTAACATCTGAGTTTTCAAATTCTTTTAGTAAATTTAATTCTGAACAGGCATGAGAAGAAGAAGTTGACATGGGAGTGAAATAGGGGTAGGTTATCAGATAATTACAATAAGAAGAGTGGGGGTTTTGCTGTTTTTGTTTTTGCTAAATGCTTTTATAGCTAACATGAGAATTTTCAAAGCTGTGTGTCTTTGGGGATGGCCATGATTTGTGTTTATTCTATGCTGGGAACTAAGCTGAGCACTTAACTTGCAGAATTTCATTCAGTTCTCACATGGACCTTATATGATAGATGGACTAGAGCTGCCAGACTGAATCTACATTTGCCTGAGAGACCAGTGGGCATTTATTTGGCATTACTTAGGGGCTTACATGAAGCTGTGACAGAAGAGGAAAGGAATAGCTCTCAGAGAAATGCAGTAGCTACTAGAATCCAGCAAGGGCTGGGCCCTTGAGAAGTGGGGGTGATGCCCACTGCCTTGGGCAGGTGATCATCTTTTCTAGCTTTTATAAACCACTAAAATAGGCTTTGATTTAAATTTTTCTGGCATATATGTTTCTATAGTCTGCTAAGTCTTTTAGAATCACTTAACACCAAGCTCTCATCCAGGTGAAAGGGAATTCAGAAAGAACGTAATTAGCTTCATTTTCTAACCTAAAACCTTGTTCAGTGGACCTGGAGCCTCCCAAGTTCCTGGTCTGGTTTAAGGTCCCGGGAGGCTGCATTTCAGTAGGTAACGGAGGCATTCTTTTGTGCATATCTTGCCAAAATCTCTTAAGAGCAACTATACATCTTGACAATTTTCAGGACAAAGCCCTTTCAAGTGAAAAATAAACCAGGATTTAAAAGTCTTTCCTTCTGTTTCAGACAGAATTCCAGCTGTCTGCTTCTTCCTTCCCTCCAACAAAAACAAAACAAGGGACTTACATCCATTTACAGTGGGTGAAGTTTAATCCTTGGGCTGCCTTACAGAATGTGTTCTTTTTGCTGTTTCCTATATTGGCAGGCTCTCCCATCTTCTGCATAATCTCTGTTACCTCTCCTCAGTGCTTCTCCATACTCACTGCAATGTGTTTAGTTCAAACCCTATTAGTTTCACTATTGTTGTTGCTTTAATTTTTAGTTCATTTCTAATGTTAGCCTTTTCCTACCAATACACTGTGCTGCCACTCACCTTTACAAAACACACACCACAAGTCTCATCTGCCTTAACACTGCTTGAAAACTGGTTATAAACCCTTACTGTTCCCTAAGGTCCACAAGATAAAATAGCAACTCCTTGGCACTTGGGTTTGAGGCAGAGCTTAATTATTCACCATTCTTCTCTTCCACATTGTGGATCAATTATGAATTGAAACACAATTTGGATGGGAATGAAAATGCAGTGCCTGACTCTGCTGAGAAAGCAATACTGGGGCTTGGGCAGAGGCAGGCTAAAATGCGGCCCCTGCTATCTCTCCCTGAACTTACCTACATTCAAGAAGAGCTGTCAGAGAAATGTACCCTATTTCCTTCTGGTGCAGGCTTGGGGGTCTGGGAATTGCTTTAGAGGTTGAACAATCAATGGCAAGGCTATTTGCAGGGTTTGAGGAATCTCTGGACATAATGTTTCTTTAAAATTGCGGAGGGAAACCAAACTATTCAATTCCTAGAAATTCAGTAGGCTACGTACTTAGGCCAGAGATCACACCATGGCATCAGGTTTAAATCCATCCTGGTTTAGGAGTTTTTATCCCTGACTAATGTCTTTACCCACTTGCCTCTTGGTCCCTGCTCTTAGAACAGCGGGGCAGGATGATGAGGTGGGGTTGCATCCTCAGAGATGTCTTCTTAAAATGGGGGAAATTAACTGTGTTTTAGGGTGGGCAGTCTACAGCCAGATGTTTTGGGTAAGGACCCAAGAAAATTAGGTATCCTCCAATGTTCCTGCTTTTCCTATGTGTCAACTTTATATCCTTTCAAAACAGGAAAAATCATACTTTGTGTCTTCTTAAGGAATGACGGAGGAAGAAATAATTTCTTTGGTGAGGCTATGTGGGTCCTTCACTTTCGGCTTGGGCCAAAGCTTCTAGGACAATAAAGGCTGCTAAACATGATCTATCCATTTTTAACCTTGTCACAGGTTTCCACAGACACACAGAAGTGAACTGGTACACAGATCCAGGATACAACCAGGAAAAATCTGCCCAGCTTTTTGGTTGCCAGTTAAGAAGCACCTCTGACCTCCCCGGTAAGGAAAGACAGCACTCACAAATGCCCAGCTCCCCACGTGTTCTGAGACCACTACTCTTTTAAGACCAATTTGTAGGTCCTGATTTCTGCATTTGGCTGGATTTTTTTGAATATGAGAGAAACACAGCTCAAACTAGAGTATAGCTGGAGATATGGACATTTTAGAGGTGTCTCTGGCCTCAGGCTCGGCTGCCTCCAGGGGTCTAACCTACATTATGAGCAATTTCTCTCTCCATGTCTTGGCTCTTAGGTGGTCTTTAGCTTCAAATGGTCTTTATTTTTATTACTGTTTCTGGTACCATAGAAAGATTTTTCTTTCCCCAGAAACCTTATATCAAATACAATGGAGAAGGTCTGAATGCGCTCAGTTTGGGGCCAGTCTTCCTTGACCAATTGCAGTGGCCAGAGGATCTGGGGTCATAGGTCATGTGCTTACCTAGGTCAGCCATAGGTGGGGAGATATTCTTATCCTGAACACACTGGAAAAGATTTGGTTTCCCAAAAGAAGAGAACAAAGCAGACAAGAAACATATGCCCACTACATAGACCTATCATGCCATACTGTAATTGTGTGCTCGTGTGTCTGATTTAGTCTCCCCATCAGATGTGAAGCTGCTGTACATCTCACAAAGTCAGGAGATGGCTGAGTCTGGATTTTACTCCTTTGAAAGGGAAGAAAGGAGAACTCCCCAAGTCCTGCAGTGTGTGGCCATGTGGCATTTGCTCCACAGCAACTGCCAGCTGGGTCAGCACCCTTTCAGTCACACTGAGAAAGGATGCTGGCACAGACTCTGGCCTTCAGCCTGCCTTGGAAGTCTGCGGAGATGTGGCCCGGCCAAGCCATCTGCTCAGCTTTTCCCAGACCAGAGGGGTTTCTGAATCTAGGATGGAGGATTCTCCATGACTCAGCGATGTACCCAGGCAAGGAAACTGCCACCAAAATGGCCTACACCCCTGTTTCTGTAAAATACGTTTTTAAAAAATAAGCTTATTTTCAGTTAATTTGAGCTTTATAAAAACCTTAAAAAGTCAGTTCAAACAGATGTCCTTTACTCAGTTCCTCCTCATGTCAACCCTGGTGAATTTGTCAAAGCTATAGAATTAATATTCCTATTAACTAAACTATCAACTATATTCAGATTTCTAAAGTTTTCTTACTAATATATTCCCCCCCACCCCCCAGGATACTACATTGCCTTTAACCAAATTGTTTTGATTTACTCACAGACCTAATACTTGGACATCAAGACACTGGTATTGATGGATTGCCCTGTGGTCTAGACTTACCATCCTTTCCTGTAAGCATGCTCCTTGCAATGAGAGATATTAGCACTTCCTGTAAGGAAGGGAAGTCTACTTCCTTACTCTGGAATCTGGGTGGGCCTATGATTTGCATTGGCCAATCAAATGCAGCAGATAAGAAGATTTGCCCATTCAAAGACTGGGCCCTAGAAAGCCTTGTTTAACCTCTTGGATCCCAGCCTTTTTCATAAGAACAGGGGTCAGTTGGGGTGCTGGATGGAGAGACTACATGAACCAGACAGGGGGTATCCCAACTGAATATTGAGGCCATCATAGACCCCAGCTGACTGCTGATCCATGAATGAGACCAGTCAAGATCAGCTAATCCTGTCCTGGAGCACTAAGATTACCCAAGTAAATAGTCCCCTTGTGAGAAAAATAAACATTTATTACTGTAAACCACTGAGATTTTGTGGTTGTATTTATGTAGCAGTACTGTGGCAATAGATAACTGCTGTGGCTGGGTCAGGATAGATTCTGGTATCAGCCAGTTAGTGGTGTGGGTTTAGTGAATACGTCTCATAGGGGTTGCCTTTCTTCATCTAAGTGAGTTTGAATAGTAAATCCATGCATGGAAAATTAATCTTTCTATCATACTTGGTAGTCCTGGGTGTGTTTCTAATCCTTGGCATGGTTGACTCATGCATGTTGACTACACCAGTGGGTCACTACATTATACCTCAGGTCTCTTTCTCTCCAATTCTAAGGACAAGAAATCTATGCATATTTGCTCTAGGACTTTGCTGCTATGGATATTTCCCTAATAAATTGTCTGTATTGGCATGGTTTTCTGCTGACTATGGTGAGTGTAAGTCTGGAATCTAAATTTCATATGTTCAGCCATCTTAGAGCAAAACAGGATTTCATTTTCCTTTTCTAGGATAGCCATTGTCATTTAGAAACAAGTGTTCTCAAAACTATGGGATGCTGCTTTGGGGACAGAATGAGGTGCAAGGGGGCACAGAACATGTAAACCAGTATAATGCTCATTAATTGACTTTGCCCTCTCGGTCTTGGAACTGGATTCTGGGTCCTCTGGAGAGGTCTCTGGTTCTCTCATTTAGAATGTCTCCAGCTTTTCCTCTGCCCTTTCCACTCCCGGATTGCTCTTACTTCCTGCTGGAATAGCAGCAGTATCCCCAGAATTGTAAAGATGCAGGCCGCCGTCCCAAGCTTTTTTCCATTCTCCCGTCAGAGAATATTTTGTCCCTGATTCACTCACAGGGCAGATTTCAATATCTTGTGGATGGAAAAGCAAGAGAGGGAGTAACAATTGCAAAGATTTTTGTCACTGAATGTTGTTGTTTACTTCCATGAGTTAATGTCTAGCTCTGCTTTGATAAGCACAAGGTAAGGAAGATGATCTTTTGCCTACACTCAGAAAGGCACGCCTACCCCAAATGCATACTCCGGAAACTCACTGGTGGTTCATTAGAAGTTAGTCCTCTGGTTGCAAATGAATCATATTTCACTGTGGATCAGACCTCAAATGGCAAAGGTGATAATCTTCTCATGCTGCTTCATTATTTTCTATATTATAACGTTTTCATCTTTTTATTCTTAAATGAAGGATTTGATAAGATCAGCATATATCAGGACCAAAATTTAAGCCAGGAGGTTACTAAGACCCCAAATGACTGTTTATTTCATCAATGATTTTAAGATACTTTCTGTACTGACAATAACATGGAGTTGGAAAGAACAGCCACATCTGGGGCCCAGCATTTTGCTCACAGTATAAGATGAACACCTTGTTTAGTTGCTGTCTGTCTGCCCTTTGCATCCTTTGCTTTTTGAATTCTTGGTATCTCAGTCTCTGCACTCAACTCATATGATTCAAATCCTTTTAATTCTGAAAATGGGAGATGGCTCGAGTGGAGATTATTGAGAGGCTCATACACAGGGGACAGCACTAAACTTGGAAAAGTTCCTTTCCATCCCAGTTATGGCGTTGGCCCTGAGCCCTACTTGTTCCCAAAGGACAAGGGTTATGACATCCCTGAGTCTACTTTAGCTGCAGGACAAGGGATGAAACATATTCCAGGTCTTTCCATGATTTCTGATCTTTCCCAGATACTCATTAGCTGGTTGGACACAAGGATGGTTGTTCTTTGGGTTACAGCTCTCTTGTCGGTGTCCCCTTCTCCACCAGATATAGACTGATGCACAAGATTTATTTTCTGGTTCTTTTGGATTCCTTTTATCAAATCCTTATCATCTTGCCTTTTTGGGTTTGCAATAAAACGTCGGCATCTGCTTTAAAAAATCTGCAACTCTTAGATCCTCATTGCTGCCACATCAGTCTTAAGGGCAATTTTGAATCACCTACTTGAGTGTGCATTTCAATAACAGAAAGAAATTAAGGAGTTAGCACAGTGATTTTCAACTGGTGTGCTATGAGAGGATCTTAGGTGTGCCCCCCAAAGTTTTAAAGAATATGAATTAAATTATTTTCAAAAGAAGTTCAAAGCACAGGAAGTATATATATATTTTTTACTCTTTATTTTGATCAACATAATTTAAGTGTGCCGTGCAAATTTGACTATAGGTTCAAGTACGCCATGAGATAAAAAAGGTTGACAAACACTGAGTTAGTGTCCATCCTGAGCATTGTCGTTCTGTGTGCTTAGGCAGGCCTGACAGGTCTCGGATTTATTATTGCTTTTTATGTTATGTTCATATTTTCATCTTGCTTAACAAAATTCAAAAGACTCTTTATCTTTATAAAAATTCAAGCATAACAGAAGCATGCAAAGTATACAAAAACAAAAACCTTACTGCCTAGGGTAACTGTAATTTATATATATATATAATATATTACATATATAGAATATAATACATAATATATATAATATATTGCATATGATATATAATAATAGTACATATATATTACATATAAATTATATATGATATATTACATATATATGTAATAACCATAAAAATACCTTCACACAGATTCAAAAGTCAAATAAGTCAACAAGATTTAGAAAAGAGGGTTCCCTTGCCCCACTCCTCTGTACTCCTGAGTTTCACTTCTCAGATACAACTTCTTTATCTATTTGTGTGCTTTGAGCTCTGTCAAATTTCAAGATAGCTTTCCAAACTATCTGTGGCTCTTATTTTGACCATGTTTAATTGGAAGTGGGGCAACGTAAAGATGATGGAAGTCTGCATGCGTGGGTGGGAGTGAGGGCTGCGGACCACACAGAGAAGTAGAATGGGGACTTGGATGTTTTTTTGGGTCCCTCCAAAGTCTTTTTGCTGGTGCTCTTCAGTTTGTTCAGGAAAAAAAATTCTTTACTCTCTTACCAGAGCCATGGGGAGAAGGGAAGAATATACATGGGGGACACCCTTCTGGGGGCAGAGATACATAGGGGGGGTGTTTATCAATAGCATGGACCCTTTCTCTGTCAGGCCTCACACCTTCTATTTCCTCCACTTTCAACCAGTCTTCCCCTGTGTCCGGTGTCACAGCCTCTGGAGCATCCTTTTTCAATCAGAGGCTTATGAGAGTGTGAGGTCCTGCAGAAGAAAATGATTTGGGTACCTATTTTCTTAGTTCTCCCAAGAATGGTACACAGTTGGCACTGTTTTAGAAGCTTGCATTAATGAAAACCTATGGCTTTAGGGGCTGCATTTTCTCCTGAACGCTAGTTGAGGAGGACTGACCTGGAGTCCTTCTGATTAAGTGTTTTCCACAGAATAAATTTCTAGCCTCCTGTCGGGGGCAGGGAAGGATCGTTTCGTAATGTGCCAGATGGGGAAGAGGATCTAGGGGCCTCCCTCCCTCCCACCAGCTTTCAGACACTCCTGTTTGCAGTCCCCTACCCAAATTTTGAAGATGGCTGGTACCTCCAGTGCCTGTCTTTTGTGTTTTATAGCAAGGCCTGACCGGCTTCACACCTGCCTTTCTGTCCCTGCATGTGGTGGTCGGCTTTCTCAGTTCCTTGCCACTTTTCCATCTTCCAAAAATATGTTGACATCTCCTTTCCCTTCCTCTGTCCTCTTACCTTCTCTTGGTTCTGATGGGTTTAAAACTTGATTTTATTCCTCCTGTCTCCTTTTAGTGGGTTTTCTATGTGCTGTGAAATCTGAAGTCTTTAGACTTTTTCAATTTTTATGAACATATGTAAATTTGTTCTGCTGTATCTCGATAATTGTGCTCTTTAGGAATCTCGTCTCATTTTAAAAATCACATCACAAATTATTTTAATCAAAAAAGAGATAGGAGCTAAAGAGTTTAGAACTTTAAAGCAATTTTTTCCCCCAATAGGGATTTCAGTAACTCTTACAAGTATAAGAATAGCAACAAAACCTAAACATCACTGGGCATATCTAGCATTTGATTATATATCATATTTGTTCAAGAGAATAGATTTCCTTTTTCTATGACTTTCAACACTTTCATTAACACAGAACTCATATTCATATTATTTTAATCACTCATTCTCCCATTATGATGATAAACAGTCAGTCACACAAAAGAGGCAGCTCTTGGGCTACACTTTCTCTTCTGTGAACTTGATCCTGCCTGTGATATTGAGTATTTGATATGATAGTGAGGTCACATGTAAGGTCTCAGTTGCAAATATTTTTTCAAAAACATAAAATGGATCATAACACACCCAGTGTTTTGTAATTTCTCCTTTGCTGATTTCTTTTTACATATTGCTAACCTCTTCCATGTCAGTATACAAAGAGTTAACTCATTGGTTTTTTTTTTTTTTTTACCCTCTAAATCATCTTCTCAAATTATTACTATGTTTTTTTCTTGCCATTCAAAGCAATGTTGCAATAAACATGCTTTGATACACTTTTTTGCACATTTGTTTACTTGTTCTGTAAGTTTTTTCCCCCAAAAGTATATTTCTGAGTCAGAGAATTTGCACCATTCACATTTTTCTATATATTTTTTAAAATTTCGGTTTAAAAATTTGTTTTGGGGTTACACATGTTTTGTTTACATACTTTGATTTTTGTACAAATTGTCCTTCACCCAAATAGTGTGCACTGTACCCAATAGCTGTGAATTTACCCATCCCACTCACATTTTGATAGTTAAGGCAAAACTACCTTTCAAGAGCACATCTACCAATTTATGCTTTTCCACTGATGGAGTGTCAAAATGCTCATTTTGGCATTCCCTCTCCAAACGTCTGCCTATTTTCTCCTTTAACCTTTACCTGTCTGAGAAGTCCTAGTTTACATGCGTTTGTTATTAGTGAGATGGCATTGCCTTAGTTTACCTCCAGTCCCTACACACGCACACTTTCCACTCGTTTCTAATAAGTGTTTGAAGAGTGACTTGCTCAGCCCTAAGGTTTTCAACAAATCCTGATGCTTGTTCATGAAAGAATGGTTGTCTGTGATAACAGGAATGACCCAAATAGCTTTTCCTTTCTGCCTCCTGGCTCTGCCACTCTCGTAGAATTTGAGAACTATGCCAGGTCAGGGCTCAATTTCTCCCTCTCGGATGGCTTCTTCCCTTGTGCTCTCTGAGAAGTTTGAACTGTCAGTAATAATTGTCCCTAGCTGTAGGCAGACTAACCTCTTTAGTTGCCTTTCTTGGAACTTTTGTCTAATCCGTGGGAGTTTTCTTCTTGGTATGAGTTTCTCGTGGGAATCACTAGAGAGACACACACTAGCTAAGGTTGTCCATGGCTTCAGAGTAGAGCAGGGGAGTGAATTGGACATCTATTACAAATCTCTTCAAATTCTTTAGGCTTCCCTTTTACTCTAGCCACTGCTGTAGCAACCTTTTCTGTGCAGGTTTTGACCAATCTTGGGAGCTGAAAATCAATGGTCCCCTCCCTCATGCTTCCTGTTCTGAGGCTTCACTGAGGCTGCATCAGAGATGTCAAAAGATTCTGCTTGGAAATAATGCACATGGCTCCTGGACGCACAGGAGGGTTAATACCTGGGGACAACTTTGATCAGGAGAGCATGGATGCTGCCCGATAACTTTGTTTCCCTTTCTTACCCTTGTCTGAGATGCATTTAATAAATATAGAGCCATTAGCAGTGGCCAGGCATCTATAGGAGGCTGAATTATGGTACCCCAAAGACAGCTATGTCCTCCTCCCTGGAATCTCTACACATGCTATCTTACATGGCAAAGGGGACTTCTTTGATGAAATTACTTTAAGGATTTTGAGATGATCAAGGTATCCTGAGTTATTCAAGTGGATGTAAAGCAATCATAAGGATCTTTGTAAGACAGAGGCAGCAGAGTCAGGGCCAGTAGAAGATGGGATGACAAAGCAGGATGTTGGAGTGCTGTGAAAGAGGGAACAAGTTAAGGAACCACTGCAGTCTCTAGAAGCTGAAAAAGTAAAACAATGGATTCCACGTTCAGAGCTTACAGAAAAAAGTGGCGCTAACTGACATGAAGTTATCCCATCAGACCAATTTCAGAACTATGACTTCTGACCTTTGGAACTGCAAGCCAAGAAGTTTGTGTTATGGTAAACCATGACTTCATGGTGATATCCTGCAGCAAAACAGGACACTAATGGAATGCCCATTTTCATTCTCCATCCCTCACTCACTCCCATTCCTTGGGATCATATCGCCAAATGAAATGTTTATACAGCAGCCTTTGTCTCAGAGCCTGATTTGGGGATAACTTAGGCTAAGACAGGAGCTAATTGAACTTTTGACAATTCTATATTGTATTTCTCCTGAAAACCAGATATTGAACATGGTGGTCGATCCCACTCAGGTTCCATCCAAGGAAAGATGCTCAAGTGTTCCCCATGAGGAGGGATGAAGGAAGAAGCCATAAGTGGCAAGCCAGAGGTGCCCTCCCATATCTGGAAACTGCTGATTCAGTCCCTAGTATAAGGAGGCAGGATGTGTGCATCCTGGGGTTATGTTAGTTGAGTCTAACGAGGGAAATAGATCTACCTTCCAGTGTTTGCCGTGGAGGAACTTTACCATAGAGAGTTGTTTATACTGGTAACTCAGAGCTGAGAACTAATCACAGGGTGGAGAGGTAATCCAGAGACTGGCAAGAGCAGGAAGTCACTACATCATTAGGCTGGAGGGACAGGGAAAAGAGGGTGTTCTTGGAGGCTATGGGCTGGGACTGCTGGAAAGAAGCTGGAATCAGAATGGGGTATTTCAGTGGAAGACCATCTACACTAGCAGGAATGTAATAAATAAGCTTTCTATCTCCATTCTGAGCAGTAAAGAAATTTGTGAGAGAACACAAGTAGTTAAATACTTTTTATCACAACAGTGCACAGAAAACATTGTGACTAGTCCCATTGAAGCTCTCCTCAACTGGCTAGAGGTGAAGAGAAGACTCCATACTCCTCCTTCTGTATCTGTGAGGGGGTTTTTGTTTTACTCCCTTCACTGTAGGAACTGAAATGTGGAAATGGTTGGCCTTTGGCATCTATCAATTTGGGGTTTCAGCCATAACCCAGGCTGAAACATTCATTTCATTTTAACATTCTTTAATGTTCATGCTTTGAATGATGATATTACTATGAACAAAAATAAGGGGGTGTAAGACATGTGTTTCATTACAAGGATACAAAGAAAGCTTTACCAAATCACTCTCTTTGTGATTGTTGAAATTCACATCTCTTACACAGGCACAATTATCTAGAATTCTGGAGATCCCTTGTATAAGGAACATCTGCTCCACACAACAGTGGAATCCTAACCTAGATAAGAATTGAAACAAGTCAGCTTGAAATCAGAGTTGCAACCCTGTGCAAAAAATGGTATGCAGCAAGGAAGTTGATTCTCAGAAATCCCTGCTGATTCTGGGACAGAGACTATCACAAGACCATGACTGAAAGTGATTGACGGAAGGAATGGGCACAGAAAGAGTGAGGCACTGAGCATGTTGAATCTCTTCTTGAAAATGGAATGCTGTACAATCTGAGGAGAGGAGAAAGGAGGCTTGGAGCAAATTAGGCAGGTTTGGCTTTCAAGGGAGGGCTTAGTAAAGCTTGGGACATTAAAGTAGGCCTGGGAGGTCTAGGGGGATCTAGAAAGGAGCCCGAAAGTAGAGCCAAAAACTGTTTCTCAAAGTAGGTGACCAAACCTCAGAGATTCAGTGACTCTGGTGAAGAAGAGGGAATAGCAGGGGACTGAGGTGGTGTTTCATCCAATGCTTCTCTTTGCCTTCAACTTTGTTGTGCAAGGACCATCTGAAGCTTGTCTACTGTCAAGGGAAGCTGCCTCAACCTCTGGGCTAGAACATGCTGGGTTGGATGGAAGAGGGAGAGGTCAGTGATGCTGGGAGGAAGAAGAGTGTGCTGAGAAAACAGAACACACTTTATTTTCACATTTGGAAAAATGTGAACACTTTGCCAGGATTCAGGTCCAACCCACAGGCTCTTGGGTAACCTGGTATTCTGAAGAAATAAATTTCAGATGTTAACTTTGTTCCTATCTTATAAGGGCCATTTTTATCAGGTACACTAATATGACAGCAAATGTCACTTATGGGATGAGAAGGGAGCTATGAAGCAGGGACACACACACTTAGGGAGGACAACAGATGATGAGCCTCAGCAGATAAGAAGAGGGTGGTCAGTATGGCAGGATGGTGCTGGAGGGGTATGCATGGATCTTGACATGTGATGGGGTTGGCGGCTATGTGATGAGAAGAACAGGCTTGGAGGGACCACAAGGGGAAGAGCGGTAGAGCCTTGAGAATCTGCCGTGAGAACACTATCAAGGGCTTGGTGTCCTAGGCAATGCCTCCCCATCCCCACCATGTGCCCTGTGCCAGCAACATGTGCAGAAGAGCCGGGAAGCTGTGGATAGATAGGGAGAAGCTCCATCAGTGGCTAACATGATGGACCAAAGTGATGTTTGTTCAGCTCCATCTGAACCTTCAGTGATGGATTCCCCCTTATAAGTACTCTTACTTAGATGCTTTAACTTAGACACTTAACAAGTTCCAATATCACCACCAACCCCATCTACAGAATATAAACATAAACAGAAATTTAGGTCTTTAAAATCAAGAAGCGTGTGGGGCATAGGAGAGCAAATCGTCACACTTTGACTTTATGTGACTGAAGAGAAACAACTTGGAATTCTTCCCCAGAGGCATGACCCGTGGATACATGGATGTGTGTGGTATCTGTTATATGAGGAACAAAGGACGCTTTCTGAAGTTATCTCCCTGTCCCTATCACATTGCTGCTTTTGTGAAACCCATTCATATTCTACTTCGACTTTGATTTCTAAAGAGGACCCCAAATGTGAGTGTCACCAAGATTTTTATCATTTTTAAATTTTTTTTTAACATTATCTTCATAATCTTGGTAGCAACAGATGTTATGTAGAGGTTTATAGGTGTTGCTAAAACCATAGGTTTTTTCCCTCCCACATCCTGCCTTTTTGAGGTATGACTGGTAAGTAATCTCTAACAGATCAGATATGTGATTCTTGACAGAGCTTGCCCTAATTTGAATGATCCAGAAAAACAGATAGAAAAAGTCAAAACATGTAACCAAAAATGGTTAACATTTGACATAGATTTCCTTTGCTGTTTTAAATGTGCTTTTATTTATATATCTAAAAATACATTTGGTCCAATGCTGGAAAATGTACACTGAAAATATTAGAACAAATATCTCTGTAGTTGCTGAATTTTAGTAAGGGAGGAGGCCCAGGCTTTCCAGAGTGATCTGGTATAAAAAGGCAAGGAAGGATCTTTTCTGAATGAGTACACAGGGGCCTCACTTTCTCTGTGGATGTTTGAGTATCTATAGAGATCTCTCAGGTTGTTAGTTAGTAAAAACAGTAGGGAAATGCAGAGCTTGGAAAATGCCAGAAATTCTCTATATCTACTTGTTTTTGTTGTTTAAGTAGATAAAGGAAGTATGCTGCTATTAAAGGTAACTGGCTAGTCAATTTTAATTTGTCAGAATCAATCTCTTTTAAATTGTATTAACACACACAAATATGAATCTGTTGAAAATATTTTTACCTAATTTAAGAATTAGTTAGCTAATGTTTAACTAACATTCTAGGCTAAAAGTTCCCCAAGAGTGAATATAAACTTTGAAATTAGATCTTAAAGAGGGTAGAAACAAAAATCTCAGTGGGGGTTCAAACCACAAGAAACAATTTTTTAAACCCCAAATTCATCTGGCCTCATAAACATTTGAGAAAAAGAATTTCCTCTGGGGAGTTTCTATCTGAGACACTGCTATTCTCATATTGCACCTTGTAGATTTGGTGAAGTACGAAAGAAATGAAATGTTTACAGATTTTTGCATGTAAGGATTTTCTGGTAAGGGAGGTAAAGAGGGGATTTTTATTCTTTTTAAAAAATAATTATTTTTTATTATATCATAACTTTGTACATTGATGCATTTATGGGGTTCAGGGTACTGCTTGGATATACAATGTGAAATGCTTACATTGAACCAAGTAACACATCCATCACAATTATACTCATTTCTTAATAGT
The DNA here is from genome assembly GCA_963574575.1 of Galagoides demidoff. Classification (NCBI taxonomy): domain Eukaryota; kingdom Metazoa; phylum Chordata; class Mammalia; order Primates; family Galagidae; genus Galagoides; species Galagoides demidoff. The sequence continues at coordinate 2,780 of CAUYQV010114395.1, read as the reverse complement.
TTGAAATGTATCATTGCATCATGCACATTAGGTGAGGTTCCCCCAAATACCCTCCCTTCTCCCATATCCCCTCTCCTCACCCCTCTCTTTCCTCGTCCCTTCTACTTTATGGACTGTAGTTATGTTTTGCCATTTGTATGATTGTGTAAATGGTTATATATTGATTTCATTGTAGTGTGGAGTACATTGGATAATTTTTTTCCATTCTTGGGATACTTTACTAAGAAGAATATGTTCCAGCTCCATCCAGGTAAGCATAAAAGATGTGAATTCTCCATCTTTTTTATGGCTGCAAAAAAAGTATTCCATGGTGTACATATGCCACAGTTTGTTAACCCATTCATGGGTCAATGGGCACTTGGGCTATTTCCATTTCTTGCCTATTATGAATTGGGATGCAATAAACATTCTGGTGCAAATGTCTTTGTTGTAAAATAATTTTTGATCATCTGGGTATATACCTAGTAGAGGAATTGCAGGGTCAAACGGTAGGTCTACTTTTAGTTCCTTGAGTGTTCTCCAAACTTCTTTCCAAAAAGGCCATATTAGCTTACATTCCCACCAGCAATGCAGAAGTGTTCCTTCTCTCCACATCCATGCCAACATCTGTAGTTTTGGGATTTTGTGATGTGGGCTAATCTTACAGGAGTTAGATGATATCTCAAAGTGGTTTTGATTTGCATTTCTCTGATGATTAAGGATGATGAGCATTTTTTCATATGTTTGTAGGCCATGCACCGGTTTTCATCAGAGAAGTTTCTGTTCAAGTCTCTTGCCCACATAGAAAAAGGTTATTTATTCTTTCCTTACTGGTTAGTTTGAGTTCTATGTAGATTCTAGTTATCAGACCTTTATCAGAAGCATAACCTGCAAAAATCTTCTCCCATTCTGAAGGTCCACCTTTCACCATTCACAAAAATTGATTCTCACTGGATAAAAGATTTAAACTTAGGACATGAAACTATAAAAACACTAAAAAAGAGTTCAGGGAAAACACTTGAAGAAATAGGCCTGGGAGAATATTGAAGCAACAGCAAAAATACATTACTGGGATCTGATCAAACTAAAAAGCTTTTACACAGCCAAGCACACAGTAAGTAAAGCAAACATGATGTTTGTTTTGATTTTTTTTTTCTTTTTGTAGTTTTTGGCTGGCGTTGGCTTTGAACCCACCACCTCCGGCATATGGGGCCAGGGTCCTACTCCTTTGAGCCACAGGTGACGCCCTTATTTTGAATTTTTGTTAAGTAATTCATATGCCCTTCTTTCTTTACTGTAGGTTTCTGGAGATTTGTTTTGTTTCTTTTTATTTTGCCATGTTTTCCTGTTTCTTCATGTACCATATTCCTTTGTGTTGGAAGATACATGTTAAAAAATGCTACCTTTCCCAGTCTTTATAGACTTCCTTTGTACCACAAAAAAATCTTCATTAGTAGCCCAGCTATAGCTTCCCAGGGACCTTTCATGCCTATTCATAAATTAGTCTTATTTATACTTAAAGGTATAAATTCTTACTTAGAAGAGTCTTCTGGTTTCTTTTTCTATGAGCTCCCATTACCTTGCTCCCTGTTGAGTTTACCACATTACTGCAGGTTTTCAGGAGCTATCGTAGGCTCACTATTTTTTTCCCTTCAGTGGCCCTCAGCTTCTACATTATACTGGGTAGTATTGTTAACCCACTGAGTTTGATGAGGTAGAACTCAATTCTTTGTGTAACCCTTGTAAATTTAGAATTTTGGATGAATGCTCTGTTCTGCTCTACTCTTAATTTCATCCCAGTGCTCTACTCTTAATTTCGTCCCTCTCCAAAGGGAGAGGCCACTGAGGTAGATTAGCCTGTCTAACATGCCATGAGTCTTACAGGTAAGCAGAAAATTGTCTAGATAATATATTTTTCTTAAATTTAAACAGGTTTATTCTGAGCCAATTTTGAGGACCATAACTTGGACCCACACCCAAGAATCCTTGTGCAAATGTATTTGTGGTGATGGGGTTACAGTTTGGTTTTATACATTTTAGGGAGACAGGAATTACAGGTAAAATTATAAATCAGTATGTGGAAGGCATACATTGGTTTGTTTCAAAAATGTGGGACATCTCAAATTGGGGGCCCACAGATTACAGGTTGATTTAAAGATTCCTTGGATGAACAAATCTTAAGTTCAATTTTCAGAGTGAAACAACAACAGCAGCTACTTTTTGCTCTGTTCTAGGCGTCCATGATAATAGTTTTTGCATCTTCCTTTTGTGGATCCTAATGGTAGTGCTGGTTGTCAGTAGTCTGTATTTCCACTCTGCAGATGAGGATGTTTTAGCATAGAGACTTTCAGCAACTGATCTGTGGTCCTATAGTTGTTAAGTTTCTGAGCTGGAATTTCCATTTGTTCAGATGTCTTCAATCCTGGAGTTTTAATTTCTTCTGTTATCCTTTCTTACCCTTGAGTAATTTTTGGAATATAGAAAACCATATCCCCCCCCCCAAAAAAAAAAAGTTTTCTTGGCTGAAAATTGGCTGAAAAAGTTAGGCTCTGTATAATAGACCAGGAGTCAGTAAAAAGGAATGCTAATATAAGAGTCTGTTACTCAGAGACAAACTACTGGACATATGCCACATGTAAGTGGTTTGTTTTGTATATATATACCGAGGGTGGTGGGTTCAAACCCAGCCCCGGCCAAACTGCAACAAAAAATAGCTGGGCGTTGTGGCGGGTGCCTGTAGTCCCAGCTACTTGGGAGGCTGAGGCAGAAGAATTGCCTAAGCCCAGGAGTTGGAGGTTGCT
>CAUYQV010114386.1:0-37760 GCA_963574575.1 Galagoides demidoff | reverse complement strand
GATGATATCTCAGGGTGATTTTGATTTGCATTTCTCTAATGATTAGGTACAATAAAAATTTTTTCCTATGTTTGTGGGATGCTAATATTCTTGTAGGAGAAAATCTTTTGTGCAAAATAGTTTTTTAAGCAACCTGATTGTGCCTTTTGATTCGTATTAAGCTTGCAGTTTTTGAAAGCTCATTTTCTTCTTCATTCACAAATGGAGACAAATAGTAATATCCAGATCACAGAATTACTTGATTTTAGTTGAGCGACTGGAAGACACTAATGTTCCAATATTGATTATCATAACCATTGCTATCCTCCTCCTCCTTACTCTCCTCCACCTTCCTTTCCTTGTGCCCCTCACCATCATGTTTACATCACTAGATCTTTCATATTATTTAGGGTGTTAAATACACACCCCCACACATACACACATGCACACACGCAGAATAAACATGTTTTCTCAAAGAAGCTTTCAGTGATCATTATAGCAAAACATTCACCATACTTAGAAACTTTCTGTCTTATTGCTCTGATTAGTAAACCTTCATAATATTTTTCACTATCTGAAATCATTTCTTTATTTTTTAATTTAAATTACTATTTTGTACCACTTTTACCTAAACACTTGGTTTCATGGATGCAAAGACTTTAGCTCCTCTATTCACCATTCCAATGCTTATAAAAGTGCCTACTCCCCCTAAAACTTTTAGCAGATTATTTTCTGAGGAAGTGAGTACTGACTTCAAACCCAAACCTTTTTAAGATCATGGCCCATGCTTTCTCCTAGTCTATAATATTCTGTTAGTGCATGCTATAATTTTTCAAACTATCTAAAAACTGTGGCAGTAGCATTATCAAAAATAAAAGAGGCAATTCTGATTGGTACATTTTGAGATGATATTTTGATATTCTGAGATGAATAGAGTTTTTGTTAGGAAAGACCAGGCAAAAGGTATTCTTAGTAGAGAGAACAACATCAACAGAACCTGGAGGCATAAAAGGCATGGAGTGTCTTCAGAGAAGTAAGTAGACTTGCGTAATGAAAATAGTGAGTTACAAGAATGAACATATAAATATTGGTCAAATTAATATGGAATCACTTTTTTTCTTGAGACAGAGTCTAACTCTGTTGCCCAGTCTAGAATTCCATGGCATCAGCTTAACTCACAGCAACCTCAAACTCTCAGGTTCAAGTGATTCTCCTACCTCAACCTCCCAAGTATCTGGGACTGCAGGTGCTCAACACAACGCCTATCTAACTTTTTCTATTTTTAGTAGAGACAGCATCTCACACCTGCTTATGCTAGTCTCCAACTCCTGAGCTCTAGTGATCTTTCCACCCTGCCCTCCTGGAGTGCAGAATTACAGGTGTGAGCCACCATGCCCAGCCACAGGATTACTTTTCAATATAAATAATGTAACGTGTATCTAACAACAGAGGTAATGTATATATATGGAAGCATCTGGCCGAAAACAGTTTGAGCAGAAGGAGGAGTTGAGGTGATCTCCAGCTTTCATGTCAACAGTAAATGTTAATAGATGCAGAAGTAGTACATGAAGAAAAGAGACGATTTGTGACTAATGACCCTCACATCAGTTTCAGGCATAGAGTGCAAAAAGAAAAGGCAGGGTCTTCCATATGCCCCTCCAAACACAATAAATTATAAAATTTTAAAAAAGGAATTATATTAATATAGTCAAGAGTACAATATTATCAACATACTGATACAAAATCAGAGGTGCATATTCCAAAATATAAGTCATAATTTGATTCATTATTCAATAAAATAGAAAAGTGCAACACTTAAAAAGTCATTATAGGAAATAAAGACAAAGAAAAACCATTACCATTGATGACATAACTTCAGTATTGTAGAAAACTGTTTTTTTGTAAATATTAGTACAGCTTTTATTTCCCTGAATCACATATTTCTCATTCTCTGTTATTTTGAAGTTCTAATAATGGCATATTATGATTCCTTTCTTGGTGATTTTGGATGTCTTCATAATGATGCTCCAATCATAATTCTTAAAATTATTGTTTTCCTCAATATTTTAGAGCTATAAACATCACAGTCAACCTCTCTACTTTGTGAGTTTTTCCCCTCTCTTGTCTCCCTTTTATGATTTCTCCACTTAATCTGGTTAGGAAATTCTGGGAGAATCTGGATGGAGTTACCCATTTCCCAAGGCAAAGTGATTTTTCAGTACCATGGACAGCACCACGGAGACACCAAGTCCACGGCGAGTCTTTGTATTAGAACAATTCACTTTGCACTTCCCATTCTTTCTTTCCCGCTGCTAAGTCCAGCTTATCCTCTCACATAAACTCTGATTATATTCCCCTCCCAGCTTGCCTCACTGAAAACCAAAATAGAATTTAATATTATATTTCATCAACTTATTGCTTATGTTCTATCATTTTAAGCACTATTTTTGGATCATGATTTCTTACATAAAACATCATGTACAACTTTTGACATGAAAAACCTAAAAAAGTAGGTTTTTCTACTAATAGACATCATGTAACCCTAAGGATAGATCTTGGGGTGGGAAGTCGGGGAGAGAGAAGAGAGGAAAGACGGGAGAAAAGGGAAGTGTCCACTGGCATCAGGGAGTCATTGTAGGGAGAAAATTGGCATGTGTGAACCACATTTCATAGCGGGTGATCTGTGATTAGTGCTACTTTAGAAAAATAATGAAATTGCTAAATATAAATGCTTTAAATTATATATAATTTAAAATGTATAGATTTTTCCACATATAATTAAAATTTATTTTAATTCTCCTCACCTCAGGGATAGACTTGATCCTTCTCTGGAATATACTATGCTTTAGTAAACTTTGACCTTTTGTCTGCAAAAAAAAAATATTTTAATTCTTTTTCACAGGTCTGTAAGACTGATATTGTAAGAAACATACCCTATTTTACAAATAAAGGAAACTGACAGTGAAATCGTATCTCTTCCATCAAGACCTGGTAAATAAGAGATTTAGTCCTCCAATGCAGGTTTTGCTATCAATATTTACCACTATATGCTTTCTTTTGTTAAGTCTTCCTTTTGTGATATTTTATTCATATTTTAACTTAAAATTGTTGCTTGTCAGTTTATCATCCAGTGTATGGATGAGTTTTTAGTGTCACAATGTAAAGAAAAAGAGTAAATTTCAAAAATTACATGCTATTTATAATTTTTTAAAAGGTATGTATGCTGCTTAATATTTAGAAATCCAAACAAATGATGCTTTATAGAAAGAAAAGCCAGGGAATAATAAATGCAGGATTCTGGTTGATATTTACATACTGTTAGTGGAAGTAGAGATCTGGGCTTAAGGGAATCCTTGTAGGGAGGTCTAAGTTATTGTCAAGGTTCTACTTTGGTTTTCCATCTTGAGTTTCCATTTGTTTATTATATTATTAATATTAAAAGTAGCTAATGTGTATCTAAATAAAATTCATGTAAAGAAAATAATGAGCACCTAATCTAGCACAGAAATCAAATAAAGCTTTAAGTCATAAATAGATTCTAAGCTCAAGTCCACAGGATTATAAGAAAATGTAATACATAGGGTGGAATCTGGGAGGATCAACTCTAGCATAGCCAAAGCTTGAAATTACTACCTACTTACCTTGGTAAATCACCTCATTTCTCTAGTATTTACTTATTTTATAGATAGAAGTTTTCCATCATTAAGGAGAATAATAATGGTGTGGAAACTCATAAGGTTGTTCTAAGGATTACATCAATTATTACTCTTGAAGTACTCCAGGCTTACAGCAAGAATATAGTGAGTCAATATACCATAAGGACTCAATAATAATGGTCCAACTTTGTTATATATATCTAATTGAAACCTCATGATAAACCTGACAGCTTATCCCTGTTTGTCCTATGACATTCATAGAAGTTGAAAAACTTTTACACACTCTCTTTGCTTAGGATTTGAATCCAGATCTATCGACCTTCAATGAATCTCTTGCATTTTCTTTGTCTTTCCCTAACATGTTAAGTTTGATGATCATCAGAGCTGATTTGCCACAGGAAAGGCTCAGGCTACATTCAAGTGGTTTTAACGATAGATGTAAGATAATACCTAATTTTTTTTTTTTAGCTTGGACTTTATTCTTGGAAATGTCAGGGTCACACTGAACATATTTTATATGATCCTACTATTTGATGTCGGAGGAGTCAGCTCCGCTTGGAGGATTAAGTTATTTCACCAACAGAATATAGCATTGAATGTTAAGATTTTGCTTAAATTTTCAGTACTTTTGGTTGTAAGCCATGTTGCCTGAGAGCATGTTCCAAGAATTTGCAATTGGTTGAAACTTTGCTCCATGCCCTGCTGAGTTTGAGAAACACAAATCAATAGTCAATTGTTCACAGTAATAAAACTCTACCTAAAAATGTTGTAAAATATGCCTCGATGTGAAATATAATATCTTGTAGAGTGGAACCAGTTTTAGATTGTATCTTTTTATTACCTATTGGAATGGGAGTGCACACACGTTTATGCACACCTTCACTCAAAGCAAGGAGGTCAACTTTCTCCCAGTCAAAAGACTTCACTCTCAACAGAAATGGAGAAAACGTCAGGCTCACTCAGTCCCTTCTACAGCAAGCTGAGTTTGTATAAAACTTTCTGATAGAACTTTCTCAAAATTAGCAATAAAATGATCAGTACAATGAAATAAACAAAAAGCAATTTGTATTTTTATATATTAGAGAGTATGGGGATGAAGAGAGTCTGATTGAACCTCAGCCTACGCTATCATACCTGAAGGGCTGATTCTGAACTGGGCATGCCGCTCAGATTAAAGCACATGGGTGTTACCTGGAGTCTCAGAGGTCAGCAAAAATCAGTTTTTTCTAGATGTGAGCTTACAGAGAAGGGGAATTACTTGCTAGGTGCAAATCCATAGGGAGAAAGAAAGGCTTTGCATGTTGGCCCCTAAAAATGAACCAATGGATTATTTCTTCCAGTCCCCACCCTCGTCTTATAAAAGAAAATAGAGAAACTGGGAAAATTCTCCAATTCCTGGAGTCAGAGTGTGGCAGACCAGGTCTCCTGACTGAGTGAAGTGCCTCTTGCATTTCACAAAGGTGGTTGCAAAGTTTATGAACATTCATTATCTCCTACCCTTGGGATTGCTGGGGTGTTGTTGGTTCACTTCTCTCTTGCTGCTAAACGCTCCACATAAAAAGAGATTGTCTGAAAGTCTAGTTGGCCAATTCAGGAAGATATTTCTTGACCCCCTCCCCATCTATGGCATCTCCAGCTTGTCCCTCTTTGTTGCACTCTTGCCTTTAACTCAGATACACCTTCAGTTTTCTTTTTCCTTAAATAAAACCTGTTCACGACATGAGCATCTCACCCCTTCACTCCTTTCTTTCACTTTCGGCTATGAGGGTTTCCAATTGACATTGCTTTTTACTTGTTGGGATTTTTTATTTGTTTTTATTTTGTTTGTTGTCTTGTCTGTTTTTTTTTTTCCCTCTGATTTAAGAGCTGTGCATAAGTGATTTCATTCTTTGGTTGTATTTTTGCCTCAAGACATCCAGTTTCCACTTCTCAGAAACCTTCCTGAGCACATTCCCTACTGCTGGGATGAGGGAGGAGCCCTTCATCACCCTCCATCGTCTGTGTGCTATAAATGTGCTGTGCCCTTCTCCCCATTTTATTGTGCCTTCCTTTGAGGCAGAGATAGGGTCTGTTTTCTTTTCTTTTTCAACTAAGGAGCTTAATTTTCAATTGTGGCTTGGGCTGCCTCTGTGTGTGTATTTTCTACATACATGTATAATCACAAGCCTCATATGTACTACACACACACACACAAAAAAAACACTGACTATTTAGGATGTCTCCATAGCTTCTACATTACCAATTCCTCTGATATTTGAAAATGACACTTTTACATTACATTTTTGCATATTTTCAAACCTATATGTTATATACGTATTAGAAGAAATGAAGTCTGGTTCTGCTCATTCACAGTATTAATTACATGGCTAGAAGGGGCTGTTGGTGGATTTATAGTATAAAGAGATCCTTATGTTCTTTTTTTAACAAAATTATTTATTTAGAGTTTTATTATTTAAAAAAACTTCAAGAATATTACAGGGGTGCAAATGCTTTGGTTACACAAATTGCTTTATCTGTTTTCCTTGCTGTTGTATTGTCTACAAAGTTCCTGGTATGTACACGTGTATTCTTTGAATAAACCAGTTACCATCCCTATATGGTAATGCTGCACTGGACAATGTGAGAGAGCTGTGAGGCCTCCTTCATTCCTTTCCTGATTTTAGGAGCACAGTCAGGCATAGACAGTTAGAACTTTCTCCTACTGTCTGTTCTGGGCCATGTCTGCTAAAATGTCCTCCCAGATGAGGTGGGTTACCTATGGAATGAAGTGTCTGGGACCATCGCATAGGCTCTGGAGGCTTTGTGCGTGCAAGGCTGTTAGAATGGGGTGGAAATCCTCAGGTACTCAAGGACACGTTGGTTCTGCCACATCTGTCAGCCAAATCATGGCTTTAGACTTTATCTCACATATTTTCACATGGGTTTGGCATTATAAATAATCATCACATTGAATCCTATTATGATATAAATGTATTTATGATCTATGTATGAAAGAAAGAAAGAAGCCCCTGGAAATTGTATACTATTCTAAGGTGGAAAACAAAATTATCCTTTGATCGAAGGAGTGAAGCCACTTTCCCAGCCTCTGGCAGTATGAATGTGGGTGAATTATTTGACCCATGCAAGCCGTGCATTTCTCTGTCTGAGTGAGAATGTGAGCACCTGCCCTGGAGGCTTACAATAAGGATTGAGGGAAATAATGCAGGCACGTGAGATTGGTATTTCAGATGCTGTAATTGAAAGGGGTGGTGGCGGCTCCTGACTCCTTGCATTAACCATGCATTCTGTTTTCTGTATCTGATGTTTTGACATCTAGGGCCTTTCTTGCTGTGGCAGGACTGCTCCTCCCAGGGTTAGCTGATCCCTAGAGATAGAAAACAGCTGCCTAATGAACACCCTGTTCAGACACTGAGCAGCTAATCTCCAGCCCACTCCCTAACTACATCCTTTACGGGGCTCTCACAGTCTGGACAACTATCTATCTACCTTCCTGAATCACTCCAGAGCCAGCTAACAGACAATCAGAGACATTCCTATGTCCCAGAGCCCTAAATTTATTCGTTTATGTTAACCAATTTGATTGCTTTGCCTTGCTTGTTTCTTCCTAGGGAATCCACACTAAAGCTTTTTGTCTAGGCACCTCTCTCCCTCTGCCTCTTCTCCAAATCCTGCCTCCCATGGCACCACATGACACCCTTCTCTGCCTAGAATCTGTAAGTATAACAAACTGTCTTTTCAATAGCAGACCTCTCTTGATCTCTTGGCCTTCCCATGCTTAAATCATCACAAAACCTCTATTAAAGCACTGCTCAGATCATCTGCATCTTAACCTCCACCGTCACAGAACTATAAAGAGAGTGTAAAGTCCTCAGCAGAGGCAAAGATCAACATGAGGTCCAGCAATTGAAGGGATTTTTGCCCTTCCTTGATTGTTTTTCCTTCTGGCTAATGGAATCTATTCACCTGTCTCTTCATTCATGCTACGATTCCCAATGGGCTACCATTCTAGGCAAAGTAAGATATCCCACTACAAGATTTTTTTTCTGGTTATTTAATTCTGTCCTTCTGAACGTGCCTAGGTGAACTGCTGTAGAACCTCTGACAGAGGCTTCCACTTACCGTGGTGTTCCACTGGCCAGATTGGTCCCTTTTGGATACCTTCTCTGAAAGCAGAACTCATTTAACTCAAGACTGGGAATCTAACTGCACAGTCCCAAGGGACACACATGTCAATGAGATGCTTTCAGGTTTATATTGCAAGCAGTTAATATTGTTGACCTCCTCTTTCAACTCTTTTTCTGTCTTTTCTTTGGCATAGCTTATACTATTCTAGAAAAATCATTCACTCCTCTTAACACCATGCTTCTGTGCCAGGCATTGTGTCCAGATTAAAAATACAATGCACATTAATTACAACCATTGGTATTTGGACTGGGTTGATCCAACTGTTGGTCAGATGAAGAGCCAAGTGCACAAACATTGCCCATTCAATGCCCAAATGCCAATACGCACAGCTGGCATGGCCCAAGGTCAGAGTTAGACCGTCCAGAAGTCATCACCGTCTGTTAAGGGGAAGATGACAAGTGTACACAGCACATGAAATGAGGTGGAAAGTGAGCACTGTGAGCAAAATCAAAGCCACGTACAGTGCACATTTGGAGAAAGAGAACACATTTAGTTGGGAGGCAGAGGATACCGAGAGAAAAAAGAAGGGTTTTGTGATAAAGGTTGCATGAATAACTGGTGTGACTTCAAACTCAGGAAAGAAAAACAAAGAGAAGCCTGGAGAGTAAATAAGTACAGATATTCTATTACAGGTTGAACAGTGCTCCTTCATCCCTAAATTCTTCAGTTGGAATCCTAACCCTCTATTCCTCAGAATGTGACTTTACTTGGATATAGTGACTTTACAGACACTTTCAAATTTAAATGAGGTCATTAGTTTGGGCTCTGATCCAATATGGCTAGTTCTTCATAAGAAGGGGAAAGGTGGGTACAGAGACATAGAGAGACGGAGGACCATGAGAAGACGGTGTCTACAGCCACACAGATTCCCCCTCACAGCCCTCAGAGATGGCTGAGCCCAGCACCACCTTTATTCCAGACTTCCAGCCTCTGGCACAGTGAGACAACAAACTCACTTTGTTCAGAGCACCCAGTTCGTGGTGCTGTGTCACGGCAGCCATAGCAAAGAAATGCTCGTGGGCACTGGAAAGTGCCATTGTAAACCCAGTTCTTCTTGATTTTTATTCTCTATTATTCCTACACTAAGTTTAGAGTCAGAGCACAAAGTACAGCAAATTGATATGGCAAAAGGGGTGAATACAGCAATGCACACAGGACCAGGGCATTTCTGCAATCCACTATAATTTGAAAGCCAGAATTCTAAGAACTTCTCATGTATTTGCCTTGTCTCCTTACCTTGCATACTGTTTGGCTCAAAATAAGAAATATTCATAAATTATTTTTTTACTTCACAGATATAATTACATATATTTTGGGGGGGTTCTGAACTTATATTTTCTATAAAACCATTAACATTTTAATTAAGCAAGATTAATTAATTAGTCAATTAATCTCTGTTTCCTATGTGTATTACCTGTTCACATTCTTGATTGCTGGGACATCAACTATTTCTGCTTTGCCTGTTGTGGAAAGAACTTTTTTCCTTCTACAATAAATGAAAAACAATTTTAGAGATTCCAAAATAAAAGGAAATAAAGAAAATTAAACCATCAACAGATCTAGAAAACTATAACTTTTTTTCAGTTAAAGGGTAAGTTTCAAAATAAGGCATTTTCCAGGACTAATTTTGTTTAGAACTTCTCAAGTAATAATAGATTTTGAAATGCATGGTGTCATTTGATGAAGTATGAAGGGTTGAAATTATGACCTGTGCTTTAATGATGAAGAAAGCAATAGAACAAAAGGTAAAGCTGTTAGCCCAAGTGAGGAATAGCATAGGACTCAGATGGGACACTGGGTTCTTGTTAGGGAATAGGGCTGCCGTATCTTATTAAAGATGTTTCTTCCTTCCCCTTGAGGCTAGAATACTTCTCCATTAAAACTCAATATAGGATGAAGGTGTTATATTTCAGATATCCAAAATGAACTGCAGGATACCTTGTTGACCCTCAGGAAGGCAGAGATATTCATCTGTTAAGAATAAAATGTGAGACTGAGACCATGTTAAGTTCTAATCTTGACTCCAACATTGGTTAAAATGTCAATGAGAGCTTAGGGAAGTAAAAAGGCCTGTAAAGCTACTCTGTGAACATCTGATATTCTTTCTATTCTGATTTGGAATTGTATTTGCTTCAGAAATATGAAATACATTTGCCTTAAAAAAATGAGGTTGACCCCACACTATACCCCGGAAGTGCATTAATGTACATAGTTACCATTCAATAAAAAAAAAATTAAAAAAAAAAGAGGTTGAATTTTTAGACTGCTCTCTCATTTTCTTCTTCCTTTATGCACCGAATAAAGGCTGAGTATATTCCTGATGAGAAAGATAGAAAGAGAATTGGGATGAGACCCTTTCCTCAATGAAAATGTGTGAACCCACTATTAATAATGGGCAATATTTATATAGTACTAAGGTTGTATAAGTATTTTTAATATATATTAACTCATTTAAATGTTTATAACAGTATTGTAAGATAGTTACTATAATTATCTGTTTTGTACATAAAATGTGGGGGTTATTGACCTTTCAAAATTTGCTCAGACAATAATTCAGAAAACTGTTATCCAAACCCAGGCAGTCTGGACCATGATCCTGTGTTTATACATATAACTGTGATCCACTTATATGCTTAGCCCACTGTGTAAGCATGAATATATTATTCCATATTAGTGAAATTTGACTATAATTAATTAGGGAGGCCCTGGGTGACTACTGATGTAACCAAGGTATCTTTAGCCTTCATTTTTTCCCCCTCTTCAGACTCCCCACTCCCATTATATTATTTCTGGCTTGTATTTCTTTCTTTCTCTTTTTGCAGTTTTTGGCCAGGGGTGGGTTTGAACCCGCCACCTCCAGCATATGGGGCCAGAGCCCTACTCCTTTGAGCCACAGGTGCCGCCATTTTTCCCCTCTTCAATCACATGAAACAATGACTTCCAGTCACCAGTGCATCCTCTTTCATTCTCCTGTGTATGTTGTAATACCCTTTTTCATGATCTTCCTTCTCCTATCAGAGAACCACTCTCCTATTGTTTCCATAGAAAAGATGCATCTTTGGGGGTGATATTTCCAACTCTTTTTCAGAGTCTCCTTTAAGTTCTGATTCCTTATCAGGAGAGGTTGCTGTATGTATGGTGTGCATTCAGTCCTAGGCACTAGCGCGGCAAATGGCAACTATGGAGAGCCTCTATGCCCTGTGGCTCTTAGGATTTTCCACAGTTCACAGAAAGCTGGTGATAGAATTGCTCAGTAGAGGCAGCTCTTTTGATTGATGATTGGAAGGTTTGCACTAATGACATGAGAACAAGTCCACTCTCCAGTGCTGTTCTCCCATGCCCTTGGACCGGCTCTAGAACTGCGCTCCTGGCCCCCGAGTGCTGGTTACACATGCACCATCTCTCCACCACTGCACCGTTGCTTGGCAACAGCAGTACTTGTTTTACTTGCAAGATGGGAAAGACAAATGGATAACCAGGAAAACCCCAGCCTTGAAATTTCTCATACCATTTGTAGAAAGGCACAAAGTGAGTGCTCAGCCTCAATGCTATCTCCAAATTGCAGCCTGAAGACTGATTATTATTTTTTTTTTAACAAGGAAGGAACCATTAGTACTCACCACACTTAGAAGTGGGAGCCTCCTTAGCTCTTAAAGCTGCAGTGGTTAAGGTAGTGATCTGTATTTATAAACCTGATTGCATTGTTAACTACCAGGGACATATTCGTGGTGAATATCTGATAGTTAAGATGCAGGTAAATTGACAGAGAGAAATCACTCACTTATTCAACCTTTATTGAGGACTTATTAGGAATACTAATGGCTATTACTTAATGAGTGCTTTCTGTGTATGCAGCTTCATGCTAAATGCTCTATATATCACCGTGTTCAATGCTTACGATGCTTTCGTGAGATGGGATCTATTATTCTTGCCTTAGACATAAGGAATTACTGCTCAGGCACATTAAATAAATTGTTCAGTGTCATGCACAGTGTCAGATTTGAACTTCTGGCTGTTTGACTCCAAAGTGTCTTCACTTCCAAGATCATTTGTCTGCTCCTCTTGCTACTCACTAATCCCTCTGCAAGACTCTGAGCCACTCCAGGAGACTCTTGTTTCATGAGTAAATGAATGAACGACTGACCGATACCAGAATCCATGTGAGTAGGATGGAAAACTGAAAAGTGGTCACAACATGGAGTCCTGAGTCAAAGATATCTTGATTTTATATTTGGTTCCACAGTTATTAGCTGTGTCATCTTAGATATGCTACATGACTTTTGTGATTCTTACATTTCTCATGTATGAAGTGGGAATCATAACACAAAGTTTTCAGAGTTACAATAATTTTACATAAGGTTCCATGTGCGAGCATGTACATGTGCATATACATACATTTATGTGCTTTATATCACGCCCAAATTATAACATGACTTGTCACACAGTAGACAGGCAATATATTATTGTGTACTCTCGTACCCAATGTGATAGAAATAAGCTTGTCAAACTTAGGCAGAGAAAGGGTAAACGTGGACGTCTATGGAAGCCAAATGCAAATCTGCTTCTAGGCATCAGGAAAGATGAATAAAAGTGACTAGAAGAACATAGTAATTCCTCTGCTGGTTATTATCTTTTTATTTTAATTTATTTGCTTGTCAATGTGTGTAATTCCTTCTTTTCTCTCTTTCTCCAGATTAGTTGCTCCTGGAGTATACGGCATAGGTTACAACCACCCACCACATTAGAAATTGTATGATTGGACCCAACCAAAGAAAAAGATACCCTGTTTCTCTGGTTCTAATTCCAATTTCTTGGGGAAAGACACAGTGTTTGGTTCACGGGGTTGGACGTCTACCTTGGATCAATCTACTGTGGCCTAGGGCTGGTGGGATTGGTGGGTGGGGGCCAGACATAATAAACCTAGCTCCATGACCCCACCCCTATCACAGAGAGATGTGGCTGGACAGCTCATGGAGGGGACAGAAACAAATTAAGCCCTCCTAGCAACATTGATAAACTGAGCAAGTTGAATCTTGCACATGTGAATCAGAAAGGACGCTGCCCATTGTGTTTCTTGGAAGTGAAATAATGGACTATAACACAGTCTGCCTCGAAACTTTCATAGTGACCTACATATTAAGTAATGACATTGAGTAGCACAAAATTAATTGATTATTTGTGTGAGTCAGGCATATAAAACTATTAATTTGAGCATCTAATCATAGTGAAATAACCCATTTTTGTTTTCAATCAATCTGAGCAAGTGCAAGGTAGCTACATGTTTAGAGAGCCCACGAATCTTCAGCGTGGGTAAATAAAGCAATCTGCACAGAATAAAGAGGGATCCTCTCTTTGCCACAACCCTCAGGGCTCTCCGTGTTAAGGTCTCTTTCTCTACCTCTCATTTTATTCCACTCCTGTCACATACTGTTCCAAAATAACACTGACTTCTTTTAAATTCTTTGGTGAGTCAAGGTCTTCCCTTCACTAAGCCTCATTGAGATTGTTTCCTTTGCTCAGAATGCTCTTCCTCCAGCGTGGGTTTCAATGCCACCTCCTTAGAGAATTAGCTCTGTCCGTGTTCTCCAAGTTGATTTTCCTTTGCTAATTTCTATTATTTTCATGAAAGTTTGTGTTTGTGGATGTATTTATTAATTTACTTATTTTCGTCTCTCCTGAAGGATAACACATTTTTTTGTTTGTTTTTGACTAATCTCTATCAGCTTGGTACCTGGTAAAAAGCTGACAATAACAGATGTTGCATGGATAAAGGCTTAAACGTAAAAAAAAAGTCTTTGTTAGCATGACAAGTGGTCTGGGTATCTTCTTGGGTAGTTTTTAAAACTGCAAAGAACATGATGAAGGCATGGGATTAGTTAAGCCTAAGGTCCCTTCAGCCTCACAAAATCTAAGACAAGGATTCCTCAAGCTTGGCGTTATTGAAGGTGTGAGGCAGGTAATTCATTGTAGCAGTGATTCCATGTGTCATAAGACACATTTGGTATCCCTGACTTTTCCACCCACTAGGTGACATTAGCATCCCCGCCTCCATTTGTGATAAACAAACATGCTTCCAGACATGGTCAGATGTCTCCTAGGGGATAAAATTACCCCTGGTAGAGAATCGCTGATCTAAGATGACAAATGAAACCAAGAGAAAGTAAAATCTGAGAATATTACAAGGTATATTGATTTTGAATGCTGAGACTATTTCTCTTCATCTGCTTTATGAACAGATTTCATTAACAACAGTTTTTATATAATTATTTTAGTAATATCCCTTATCTTTCCATGACCATGAGGGCGTTTATCAGCCAAGAATGCTAATAGCAAGAACAGAAACTTTCTTTGATGAATACCAGAAGGAGAGGACTTTAATAAAAGACTGGTAGGGATTATAAAATCTTGAAGAAGGTTGGAGAAATAGATACAGAAAATGACCCAGAACAAGTACAGCTAGTCCCCCAGGATCCCAGCCAAAACCACGCTCTGTATGATTTTGGCAGACATAGCTACTGTCACAGTGAATGCTGAACACCCCAGCTTACATCCCTCCTGTGGTCAGCTGGGGCACTGCTACCCTGGCGGCATAGGGACACTGCCACCTCCCTTGGCACTGCTCCCCGGAATGTGTTCTCTAGAGCCTTCCTCTTTGCACGCTTCCTTCCCAATTCTGAGTTCCTGACATGTGTATTTGATTAGCTGAGAGGAGGATGTGTGCTGAGTGTCAAGATGCAAGTGAGGCTTCTAGGTGTATTTCTGGCCTTTTAGCATCTAATTCACCAAATGCACTAAATGTAGCGTGGTTTAGATCATAGAATGTTCCAAAACAACTAATATGCACCAATCAAGAGATAAAATACGGCACTGATCAAAAGAGTTCACTACAGAATGTGGCCAGTCACAGGTGCATCCTGCCTCATGGAGGCCTAAGAATCTGATGTCGTGTGGTTTTGTGCTCCTTTTCTTTTAAGAGACTTTCAGCAATCCTTTCCCTCAGAAGTAGCATTCTTGAGCACAAAGTGAGCTTTAACAACGTGTGGGGCAGACTCTGCGAGAGGCACTTCTGTGAAATCTTTCTAGTACACCAAGAATATGCAGCGTAAGGCCCATTCCCTTGGCACTGTTCCCCGAGAGGCCCTGAAATGGCCAGGACTTGGGCAGGCACGTGATGTTCCAGCCACCAAGGTGCAGCAGTATCCACGGGGCTCTGGCCTAACCCCACTGCATTTCAGTGTGCAAACCCTGTGCTCCCCGGACTCGACTGCACGGCCAACAGGCGGGGCCCTCATGGGCAGTTCAAGCTCCAGTGGTTTCTCAGCTCAAATGGAACAGCACTGGCTTTGCTAGCATGGAAAACAGATTATGCACGGCAAACTAATTTATTCTACAAATGTTTGCTGTCCTTAGAGAAAGCAGTTTTCCATAATTGTCTTCATTGCCTTCTAAAGTCAAATTGGCTCTTTGAACATTCTTAGTAAAATAGTTCCAGTGAATATTAGAGCTGGAAAAGATAAAAGCTCTGTGCTTTGTCTGCATTTGCAGGGTGGGGGAACTGCCCTTCCTGAGCCTGCTTCTTCATTTGCAATATGCTAACCACTGTTACAAGGGATTTGCTAGGCTATGCAGAAGTACGAAACTAACCCTCAAATCTCAATGACTTAACACCACAGAAAAGTCATTTCTCATCCATATGGCATGTCCAGCAGGCTTTGTTGTAGGAATCTGTGCACAATTTAATGTCACAGATCTCTAAGGCATTGTGTGAGAACAAAAGGGTGGTACCCAACCAGACTGGACAGAGGCATAGAGATTTTCTGGAGGATGTGAGGCCTGAGATAAGACGTTATCTACAGTTAGCTTAACTTTTCTTAGTAAAACTATCAAAGTAGAAAAGAGCAAGTTTCTCCTGAAAACTGATATTACTACTCATGAAGTTAGAGATGCAAAAGGCAAAATATGTACCCAAGAACAGATTAAGTGATGGAAGTTTCAAGTTATCTTGAAATGCTTGGATCTCATCTTAGACACAATGGGGAGTCTTTGAAGGGATTTAAACCGGAGTTGGATTCGTCAAACTGTTTCTGAAAAGGTGAGCTCGGCTGCAACATGGAGAGTATATTTATCTGGAAGAGGTAACAATAGGTATTTCAAGGTCTAGAAGAAGCAAAGAAGCCCAATGTTTCCTCTAGAGGATTAGGTTTTACTTGTGGGTCACTGTGAACGTTTTGATACACACTCTGTTATGGTCCATTACTTCACTTCCAATAAACACAGTTGACAGCGTCCTTTTGTCCTTTCCTTATTTTTGGTCTCATCCTCTTCTCTTCTCCTCTCCTCCCCTCCCCTCCCTTCCCCTTCCCTCCCTTCCCCTCCCCTCCCTTCCCTTCCCTTCCCTTTTCTTTTTTTATTGTTTGGGATTCATTGAGGGTACAAAGAATTAGGTTACACTGATTGCGGTTGATAGGTAAAGTCCCTCTTGTAATTGTGTCTGCCCCCAAGAAGTTTACCATACACTGTTACTCCCCACCACTCTCCCTCTTTCCCTCTCCCCAGTTCCTCCTTCCCCTCCCTTTATACCCCCTTTTGTCCTTTCTGATTCACCCTTGCAAGTTTCAACTTGCTTGGCTTGTTGCTAGGAGGGCTTCATGTGTTTCCATCTGTGTGGATTTTATGTTTCTTGATTTTTGTGTATCTCAAAACTTGCGTAGTGTCCTATGTATAAGAGGAGGAAATCTGGTCCTCTGAAAGGGAAAATACTGGGCTGAGAGCACAGTGGAAGATTTGTCTGGCAGGGCAGGTATTCTTAATGAAGTAGGAATAGAGTCTGTTTGATAAGTAGAAGAGACTGGTCTGGGAAGTATGAAAATGAATAATTATTTAAAAGCACATGGGCTGGGCGGTTTGTTTGTTTTTGTTCTCATAAGTAGCTAGCTTGTAGATGTTTATAGACTGACCGTGCTTTATGAACTCTTCAGAGACAAGGGCATGTGTTCATAGACTTGGATCTACTTCCTACAGCTGGATTGGTGCCTGCATTTAGATTGGTGAAAGGTAGGCAGAAGTGATGTAAAATACTCCAGGGCATGGCCCCTAGAAGTATTGCACATGACTCTGTAGTCTTTGGAAAACACAAATTCCAGATGTTGGATCCCTTAGCCACCACGTGGAAGAGACTCACCCACAAAAACAAGAATCACTCAATTTTACCCAGTTTAGCTGTGATTTCAGTGAAAAATCAATTTTTTTCCCAGCTAAACTCACCGAGAATTCTTGGTGTATTTGTTGTTGCATAATCTAACTTATTCCTCATGACTAATATAATTATCATTAAAACATATTAATGTATTTATATATTCATACTAACAATTGTGTTTTGTTTTTTGCTCTGTAGTTCATCATTTCTGTTGTTTAAATCAGGCATATCTTTAACATTGTGCTTTTTGCTTGAATGTCTTGGCTCATTTCTTTTGGAAAACAATGGATAAAAGTCGGAAGCATAGGACCTGGGTGGACAAAGACAGCACTTCCGAAGAGCACAATTTGTCCTATTGACAAGATCCTACACTCAGCTACTTGGTCCCATTTCCCAACCTATTTCTTTGCTTTTAAGATCAAATTGCTTCTCTCCTATTCTCTTCCTCAGAACAAGGTCTCCTCAAAAAGGCAGGTATTGATTGGAGAAGACAAAGAAAGAAAATACCTTTATTTATTGCAATAAATAACTATACCTTCCAATTATCTCTGACATAACAGACATGTAATATGAGTCCTTTCAGAACCCAACTGTCCAAGATTATAGAATTTACAGGCCATCTACTCAGCCCTTACTTTATATATATATATATATATATGAGATTTCTCTCCCCTATTATTTTCTTTGTTGTATGAAACTCTCAAAATTCTCTGCAGTCCCTTTCCGGTTAGCTCAAGTTTTTCCTATCAGGGTGCATGAAAGCACAATGGCAGGCTCATAATAGTTTAGGCTTGTGGTCACATTGACGAGTGTTTGAATCCAATTTCTTCTAAATTTTTCTGCTGTGATGTTGAAGACATTCCTAAAAATAAGAGGCTGACTCTTTATAACTTCGGTAATTATTTGCTATCTCTAATCTTTCACTTCCTCATCTTTGAGTATTACCCTTCTTTTCTTCCGTGGGAGTGGAATTTACATGAAGCATATGTAACTCATTTCAGGACGGCTTTTGGCACAGAGTCTCAAAAATGTGTTATAATTAACAAAACATCAGCTACCTTATAGGGACATCTAATAAATTCCAGGGATTATTTCTATAGAGTGTCTCTAATCTTTAAAACACTACTGTCAAACAGAACTCTCTGTGATTATGGAAATCTATATTTCTTCTTTCCAATGTGAGACCCACCAGGAACGTGGGGCTATCAAACTCTCCAAATGGGGCTGGCCCAACTGGGAAACAGATGTTTAATCTCATTTGATCTCAACTAATTTAAATTTTGGTAGCCACATGAGGTTGCCCAACACAGCCTTAGAATGAGAATCAAATCAGCGATTATATTTCTCTTTTAGAATAAACAAATGTCAAAAATGTTATGTGGCTGGTTTAGGGTTATTCACCCCCCAAAATAAATGAGCTGGATTTGGCTCATTTCTCGGCTGTGTTCTTTCCTCTTCACATTGTTACTTCTGAGAAACTTAATTTTTAAGAAAATCTCAGATTCTTCATATGCTAGATTTTGACTTTTATTTTAAATGGTGTCCCTGATACTGTGAACACTGAACTGAGGAAGACACGTGTGATAAAGCTTAGTTCAGTTTCCTCCGCCGATGGTCAGGAGTGGCCTTGGGGTCTCCCCACAGGTGATCCTCCTGCTGGGGTCTGGGGGTTCGTGACCTCAGATAGTACTTCCTCAGCCCATAAGAACCTGCAGCCACGTTCCATGTGTTGTGAGGTCATGGTTGAGATCAGACCAAGCTGCGGAAACAGTGATTGAGCACAACAGAGTTCCAGTCAAACACACATGTATGAGCATGTTTGGGACTGCGGGTACCAGGATAGATGTGACAAGAAGGAGGTGATGAGCAGGGGAAAGGATGAGAGAGACTGGATCCATTGCAAAGCCCACGCAGGAAATTCACGTGGATGACGTTTGCTGAGACAGGGACATTTGTGAGTGTAATTCACTCACTCACGTGAATGTGTCCCTGTTATGACTAACGCATTTGGCAGAAAACGGAGACTCAGGCTTATTTGCATAGTAAGCAGAGAAGGAGGTTAAGGCCACTAGAACGATTGTGCAATTCATCAAGGATGAGGACAAACACATTGTACTTTACAAATCAAAGTACTGTTCCCTCTTAAATTGGAGTGTGTGACTTCCATTACGGCTCTGCAAGAGGCTTCCTGGGGGCTATGATGGTTTCATGAAAAGAGCTCAGAAACTAAAGTCAGGAAATTCAACTTACCTGCCTCCTAGGTCCCAGGCTTTGTCCTTTCTTCATAACAACTATTTCAGACTTTTCTGTATCTTCTCAAATTTTAGAACTTTGTCATCTTATTACATCACCCTCAGCAGATGCTAGTTATTATATATTAAAGAGAAATTAGAAGGTCTTGAAGCCAATAGAAATTCTTCAGGGATCTTTAATTAAAGGTACCAAATTACAAGTCCCCTCTCTGAGCCTGTCCTTCCAGAGACAGGAAAGAGAAAGATCTGTTGGTACAATGACAAGCTCACCCCTTTGTCACCAGAGTTCTCTCTCTGTCTTCTCAGGGGCCTCGCAGTGTTCACTTGGCTTCCTTGCCCCATAACGTCAGCATTTCTCATTTTATGGACACCTAGAGTCAGACTTGGAACCTGGTCAAGTCTCACTCTTGAGACACACAAACTTTGAAATACCCAAACACCCCGCACACACTTTTTTTCTCAACCATCCCTCTCCCCCCAGTTACTGCCCTTCCTTTCCTCCACCGTGAACACAAACCTTTCCCAAGGCATTGCCCAACCTGGCTGCCCCGTGTCCTTATCTCACACTTGTTCTTCATTCCCATGCAATTTAGATGTTACCACCACTGTTCTGTTGGAATCACCCTCACTCTTCTGAGAACACCAAACACCACAGTGTTCCCACTCACAGGGGCACTCTGGCTCTCTGGCTGAGCAAGTGGTCAGAGGAGTGTGCTCTCTTCACCAGCCTCTCTCTGAAAGCACAGCCCTGCTTTTGATCCTGTGACCTCATATATGTTCATATTCTCCTTCATGGCTATTCCTCTGAGGCTCCTGTGTGTGTTTGTACTTATGTAGCCACACCTAACATCAAGATGGAAAGAGGTCTTGGTGCAATAAGTGGTGTCTTGGAGTGGTACTCTGCTCCACACACATTTTTTTTTTTTAATTTGACCCTACACAACTTATTCCTAAGGCTTCAGTCACTATGTTGAGCTTTCTGTGTCAACACCTTTTACACATCTAGATCTGATCCCACCCCACTGAGTTCTAGGAATCAATTTATTAGTGGACTTTTCCTGTCTAAAACTAAACTTATTATCTTTTCTGCCATCAGAAAATCATCTCACTTTCCACCCAATTATCCAAGTTTGAAATTCTGCGTTCATCTTGACCTTTACTTCTTTTTCCCCTATGTCTAAATTCAACAAGTAACCAAATTTTCTTGATTCTGTCTCTTAAACATACCATGAATCTCCTTATGATCTCCACTGTCAGAGCCTTGGTCTGGGCTGCCATCCTCATTTGTCACCTGGACTCCTGTGACACCTGCCGACTTTCCTCTGTATCCCGTATTCATTCTCACTCTCTTCCATCCATTCTCCACTTTGTTCAGAGAATGATTTTGTGAAAGTAAAATTGGGTGTGTCATTTCTCTCCATAAAACCCTTCATTGCCCTTGTTGTACAATCCAAACTTGCCAACCACTTTTTTTTTTTTCTGAGACAGAGTCTCCCTTTATCGCCCTGGGTAGAGTGCCATGGCATCACAGCTCACAGCAACCTCCAACTCCTAGGCTTAGGTGGTTCTCTTGCTTCAGCCTCCCCAGCAGCTGGGACTACAGGTGCCCGCCACAATGCTCAGCTATTTTTGTTATTGTTGTTGCAGTTTTCCCAAGGCCGGGTTCAAATCCACCACCCTCGGTATGTGGGGCTAGAGCTCTACCCACTGAGCCATAGGCATCACCCATTGTCAAACACTCTTCAATGTCACTCTGAAATCTGTCCTCTCTGTTCCATGACAATTTCTCATCCTACCATTTTCCTACGCGTGTTGTAAGTTCTAGCTTTTCAGATATCTTTACGTCCCTGTGTGGGTGTTTAACTTAATTTCCTAGGCTCTAGTCACTTCTAAGAGAAGCCCACTCTTAACAAAGGATACTTGTTCTGAAATATTATATTACTCAGTAGTTATAGGGCCCTACTTGTGAAAGTAACATCTAAATTTGCATCTTTTTTTATTTATTTTTTATCTTTTATTTTTTTGTTTTGAGACAGGCTCATTTTGTCACCCTCAGTTGTGCCGTGGTGTCATAGCTTCACAGAAACCTCAAACTCCTGGGATCAAGTAATTCTCTTGCCTCAGCCTCCTGAGTAGTTGGGACTATAGGCGCCTGCCACAATCTTTGGCTATTTTTAGAGTGAGGTCTCACTCTTGCTCAGGCTGGTCTCAAACTTCTGAACTCAAACAATCCACAAAGCCTCAGCCTCCAAGAGTGCAAGGATTACAGGCATGAGCCACCGCTCCTGTAAAATTTGCATCATTTAAAAAAAATGTTATTGATGTCTAGTTGATGAGGTCAGGTCTGCCCATTGGCTGCAATCTAACAGAGAAACGAACTCGGGGTCTGCTGCATAAGCAGTGAGGTGACATGGGGAGATCCTTAGCCCTGGTAACATCTATCAGCTCCTCAGGGAAATGTCATGGCATTGGTATACTGGGAAGATTCTCATTCAAAGTGTCACCTGGCTGTGCACAGCCTGGATAACCCAAGAGAAAGTGATGATGCTAAGCACTAGCTGGATTTCAGGAAGGAAGCTAACAGCTGGCGATGGCTGCTGATATCACCATTGGTAGTATTGGTTAGCACACAGAGTAGGGAATGGGTCTCAGGAACTTTCCATTTGCTATTTCTTCTACTTGAACGAGTCTGCTTCAGACACTCCCTGTGGCTGCCTCCCTCCCACTATTCAGGTATCAAGTCTTATAAGACCATAAGGGTCTTTCATGATTGAAAATAAAGCAGATCTGCTCCAGCATGATCACTCCCCATCACTCCCTGCCTCCCTGTCTCTCTCTCTCTCATCTCTCTGACTCTCTTATCTTTTTTTTAACCTATAAACTTCAAGGCATCTTATTTATTTAGTTACCAGCTTAGCATATCCCTCCAGTAGGAAAAATGTGCCATGAGGGCAATGATAGTCAGTTTTATTTATCACCACACCTTGGCGAAACCTAATGCATAATAACATCTCAATAAATCTTAGTTGATCGACTGACTGACATCAATACTTAGAGAGTGAGCTTCTTTAGGACAGAAGCTGGGTCTTTACATACTTGGTACCCAGCCCAAGGTCTGGATCAAATATATATTCATCCAATGCATCAGGACACTTTAAATTAGCCCATTGGGGCTAGGTATGCCATGGGGGGTCATGAAGGTGAGCAATTTTGTGGAGTGTAATTACTAGGGAGGGTGTCCAGTGGAGACCAGCCAGAAGATGGTGGAGAATTGATTAAGATACCGAAGAAAGGAAACGTGGTAGTTTGCACATAGTACAAGCTCAACATATGTTCGTAACACGGACTTGACAAAATGAGTTCTATACTTCAACAATAACTCACTTTCAGAAAAATACCATTTGAAATCTGCCAAGGAATCACCTGCTGCTTCATTCAAGTGTGTGCGCAGGGCAGCAGGGGCTCCGTGACAGGTGTCCAACTACATGCTAATAGCCGAATCTATTCAAGGCGCAATGTTGACTTTCTTTTTCTTTCTCATCCCACCCCCGCTTCATAAAGCGAGTGCCACTCTCCTGAGAGCATCACAATGGCAGTTCACAAATGAACCCTCTTCCTTTGAGAGAGACTAACTGTAGGGGAAAAGATAATTACTTAGTTCCTTTATCTCCAAATTATTTGTAATAAAATCTGAAATCACACCACAAGGTCTTTCATGAGGATGTCATAAATTAAGATGCATCGGTGTAGCCAGTGCATCTGTTCCATTCTCTGGCCCTTTGTCTTCTGCAAAGAGCACACCAACCTCAATACCCAGCAGACCGCATTTACGCAAATGATGTCGTGGTCTATAGCATTAATATTCAGTGATTGTCTGTCATAGACACCTTACTGTACATCTGTTATGCAAATGTATGTTAATTCCGGCTCTCTGACAGCTGCCTAGCTTCCCTCCCTAAAATGATCTTTTCCATTTTGAAGTTTGCAATCTGTTCCCCAAAATGTTAATCCAACAATTAGCTGAAATTGCTAAACAGAAATTGTACATGCTCGGTCTAAAATAGAAGGTAGCATTTTAAAATAGATGGTGAACCTTCTTCCCACATCATTTATTTCATATGGGCTTCCATGCCACGTAAACATTGATCTCCGCACAGCTTGGCTTGGGGTAAGTGGCAGTTTATTCCGCCCCAGTCCTTAGAGTCCTTGGAGTTTGACAGAAAAGGAGGCATCACCAGTCCTGTCATACCAGGGACCTTGTCCTCAAAGATGCTTTTAGTGACGCACTCACTGTATTTCTCTCTGTGTCTGAAACTTTTCTGTTCCACTTCCCCCTCCCCCCAGTGGTGATTGTCCAGCACTTGGATATCAGCAAATAGACACAGAATAATAACGTGATGAATGACTTGAGGGCAGAGATCTAGGGGACATCCGAGGACACTCAGAGCATGGACGCCTCCCTCTCAGTGGATGCCTGACAGATGTTGGGTGAAGAGTGAGCCTGTGTTTCCTACTTCTATTCATTTTGAAGAATAAGCAAAGAGCTTCGAGACAGTGACAGAAAGATCCATTAAGACATCGAAAAGGGTTATGGTGCTGGAAAGGATAACCAAAAATAAATTATGTTAAACACTTAGCTAAAACCTTCTAGGACTGAATAAGCACTTATAGTGAGCCTACTGTGTGCCATTCACCAAGTTGGCCATGTGAGTTAACTCTTCTAAAAATATTCCTGGGGAGTGAGTATCATTACACCCTGCTCTCATTTGACAATGAGGATCAAAGTGGGAAGTGACTTCTGCAAACACATACAACTTCCTTAACCCTCACCCAGGGCTCTTTTTCTACACTGAGGAAGAACATGGATGGATGGAGAACTATGGGGTGTGTGGAGTGGAGAAATCATAGGCTTCTGCCTCTCAATGCCCACATATCGGTAGCCTTTGTATATGCCAATAACAGCCAAGATGAGAAGGAAAACAAGGACACAATACCCTTCTCAGTAGCTTCAAAGAAAATGAAATGCCTAGGAATATACCGCATAAAAGAGCTGAAGGACCTTTATAAAGAAAACTACGAACTCCTAAGAAAAGAAATAGTAGAGGATACCACCAAATGGAAGAACATGCCATGCTCATGGCTGGGAAGTTTCAACACTGATAAAATGCCTATAATTCCCAAAGCAATCTACAGATTCAATGCTATCCCCATTAAAATACCAACATCATACTTTCAAGACTTGGGAAAAATAATTCTTTCCTTTGTATGGAACCAGAAAAAAATCCCATGTAGCTAAGACAATTCTTAGTAATAAAAACAAAGCTGGGGACATCAGCCTATCAGACTTTAGGCTGTTCTACAAGGCCATAGTGATCAAAACAACATGGTATTGGCACAAAAATAGAGACATAGACATTTGGAACAGAATAGAAAACCAGGAGATGAAACAAATATCTTAGAGCAGCCTAATCTTTGATAAAACGAACAAGAACGTACTCTGGGGGAAAGACTCCCTATTCAATAAATGGTGCTGGGAGAACTGGATATTTACTATGTAAAAGACTGAAACTGGCCCCACACCTTTCTCCACTCATATCCTATTCTAAATATATGTCTGGTGCTTGGCCTTCTGGAAAATGCAAAGCCTCATTAGGGGAAGTGAAAGTGGGTCTGTGCTCGGCTCCAGCCATCCTCAGGACTCAGTCTCTCCTGGGATGTTCACAGACAGAACTCCTCTCTTTCCCTAAAAGCCTATTTCTAAAATGATGGTGCTGAACAGATAATTCCCAAGGCCCTAATCCAACACTTTTTCTTTGCAACTTATTTCTACATTAGTAATGAGTAAATGTATGAATAAAATATAGTAAAGATGTCTTTAATATATGACAAATTTTCACTGGTTTTCAGTGATTCTTAATAAGATGGAAATGGCAAAACATGCCTCAGTTTTCACAAGATTTTTTTCTATTATTTTAAACCATATTTTAAAAATATTATAGCTTCATGTATATATCTACTTTGCTCCTCAAAATTGGATCTTAGCGTCTATAATTAGTTGTTATAATTTTTAATTTAAATACTATCATTTGAATAGACTAAGGTAACAATCTTATAAATTATTCTTAAAGACCAAATACAGCATTATATAACTTTAGTTAAATGCTGTTGTTTTAAAAGCTAGTGTATGTAAAGCACTAGCTAATTAAAAGTTTCTATTTAATTAGGTTCTAGTATTCCTGTATATGTGTGTTTGTGTGTGTGTGTATGTGGAAACAGGGTACATGGAAGTTAAATATTTTGTCCAAGTTCTTATAACTAATAAGCAGAATAACAGAGATTTCACCCTGGGCTGGGTATCTAACAGCCTTTTTATACTGCTGACCTACACATGCTATCTCTTCAACTATTTTCCTTCAGAATGAGAAATCATAATGAATTGTTTCAGTACTAGGTGGCAGGGCGGTGTTAGTGGGTGTGCTCTGTTCTTCCTTTACCAGGCTCCTACACTTTAGGCCGTGACACACCTGCTCTAATTGCTCTGGAGTTACCAGAAAGTAGACATCCTCTGTGTCCCAGAGCCTGCTGAAATTACTCGCACTTGTCATTGTACACCTGCCAGCCCCCCTCTCCTCTTCCTTCCAGAACAAGGCCACAGTGGAAGTTTCTCACTCTCCCTCTCCCTGTGACGGACCCCAGCACTTCTCCCTCAAGCCCTGCACAGCCTGCTGGGTCCCCTCCAGGGGACTGTGAGCATAACAAAATAGTCAGACCCCTACTGTTTTCTTTCTCTGGTTCTCTGGCCTCATTGGACCTAAACGCATAGTAGGTTTAGGGCTTAGGACCAACATGTCACCTGGCTTTAATCATTAAAACTCAGAGGCTTCAGAGATTGAGAAGCCTGGCCTTGAGGCCAGCAGAGGGCATCCTCCAAATCTCAGATAGCTTATCTGTAAAAAACAAAAAAACCCGAGATGGTAATGATGCCAGTCTGGAGTTGGTGTGGCTCTAATAAAAAAACACCTGTCTTAAAAGATAGCACTGTATCTGGCCCATATTAGGGACTTAAAAGCTATGCCTAAGGAAGGAAGAAGGGGGTATAAACTGTCTCCAAGTATATGTATGACTATATATATGTGCGTGTATAAATATAATGTGTTTGTACATGCATAGACATATCTGTATGTATTTCTGTTTTATACCTTACAAAGAACTTTTAATTATTTTTTATTAAACCATAACTTCTTACAAAGAACTTTTGTAATTACCTTATTTGATCTCTGAGACCTTCATCGAAGTCCATTTGGCAGACAGAAAAAGTGAGATGATTAATTTTGCATTGTCTGAGACTGCTTCAACAAAAATAAAAAGGAAAAATATACTTGCACAATGCGGAGTTTACCAGTCACTCATCTAAGCCAAGTTGCATTTCTGGTGAAGTAAGCCATGCTGGCCAGCAGGCACAACTCTGCAGGGGTCCAGATGTGTGTGGTCAAAGTCACCGTTCTGATTTAAGGTGAAATTGGTGTTTGCTTTACTCTTTGCAATGATTCCTGACACTGAAGTCATCACTTTTTGTTCTGTCTCATAGAAATAAATTTTTATAAAGTATATATACTTTGATTTTCACTGTCAGGGGTTTTGAATGGACTTTTATTGTCTTATTATTTATATTTGTTTGCTTTATGCTTCTCTGGATTCCTTGAAAACTATGAAAAGTCAAGACAAGAAATAAAGTGCCTGGTACTGACAGCCATACTTTTATTTCATGATTCAAGGGTCCACATACAAGGCGAGAATTGAAGAATGGGGTGTGAGCCGGGGTCTGGCTCCCCTGCACCTGCCCTTCCCCAAACAGGAATCCCAGTGAGGTGGAGGAGGCTGCCTTCACTAGGAGGAAAATCCTGCCCAAGTCAGTTGAGAGCAGCAGAGAAGAAGATCACAAGTAGATATTGCTGTTGACGGCCTGCTGGTAAACACGCTTCAGTAATCGTCCTATATTCACAGATCAGTGCTTCCACACACCTTGAAGAAGGTGGCAAAGGGTGCATAGGAAGCCAAGGTGGGAGGAGAGGGGCAGAGGCTCCTTCTTAAAGACAAGGAGAAGAGGTCTCCATTTGCTGCCTTCACAAAGAACTTCTGAGGCAGGCTGGGCAAACATTTCTATCTGCATTTTATAGACAGAGGAAATTTAAACCCAGAGTCATTTTATTACTTGCCTAAAAAAAATCTTCCCATTACCAAGAGTCACAGCCAAGCCTCCAAGCCAATTTTTCCGACTTCCGCTTCACAGGATTTCGCCACTTCCCCAGATGGTGTCTGTGGGCTTGGCTCTCACATTCAAGCTTCACTGACCTGGGATGATGGACAAGGATTTGCTTTGGACATCTGAGCCCAGGCCACAGTGGAGGTGCCAGACTCACCGCGGGCTTTCCGTTCACTCTCGATACAGTTCTGAAACACTGGCATCGTGATTTATTCTAGAGGTGAAGGATGAGAACTCTGCAGTATCTCTGAAGACCCTCTCAGAGTGCGAGACCCCTCTGCAGGCAGCTGATGTGCTTGGCTGACTTGGGCAGCAGCCAGAACCCTTGGCATGAGAGGCAAGTGGGGAAGAGACCGTCAAATGGATGGGTCCAGTAGGAACAAACCCAGCCAAGCTTAGTAATGTGCTCATCCTCACTGTGGCTCTGACCTCCCTCTGACCCCCAACTTCAGCACCAATTTTGAAGCCAATTTTCTTCCATTATTTTACCTTGCAGCAGAAATCCTTTTATTTAATGTCATTGAAAACAGTCACTGTATGGCTGATTAGAAAGGTCCATTAAATTGGGGAATCATAAGAAATGATGCATGCCTACCTTAAATACTTTATTGTAACTTATATCTGAATAGTGTATATTCATTTACTAATATTTTTAAGTGAGGCAAGACCTTTTATCTGAGTACAGGCCCTCAGATCGAATTGCCCTATAGTATTTCCCATGTAAACCTCAATCCTAATGATCTTTATGACTTTTGGTGTCAGTTTCCTTACCGTGGGCCAAGATGTAAAGTTATTTGTGTAATAATATGAGCTCAGACTCTTTCTTTCTAGATTAATAATATTTATTTTCTTCATTTTCATTGTAAGTCTTGCTGACAGTCCACTTGATATCTTCTTAGTGATTTTTTCCATTATCTATTCTATCCAAACCAACTTGATTTTCAAAGACACAATATAGTCATTGACTTTCTGCTCTGACCTGTGAAGTCTCCTTTTGCCTGACCTTTAATTACATCTGTAATTACAGAGGCAAGTATGGCCAGCACAAGTAGATTTGGGAGTAAACGAAACCACATTTTGCTAAGTTGACAATCTGATTTTGGGGGAACAAAAGGGTGTGGGAGTCTGGCATGTGGGCTACTAACAACACACATGTTGGTGGTGCTGAGAGCGTCTGTGCTCTGTGCTTACGTTTTACAAAGTCAGCAGGTGATGTATGCTAATCTGTGTTGTACTATGTTTATTAGATTTGTATTACTAATAACTACTCACATTTGTATGATATTTATAATTATCTGATAACTCACAACCTTAAGGAACAATATTCTCAACTTTGTGATATTTATTAAAACCATACTCATCAGAGTCCAGGAGACTCACACAGTTCCTGAGGTTTAGAGAGTGAACGTGTTCAACATCTTTAGTTTATAAACAGAGTGGGCTGAGAGGGATGAGGGTATGGTGACCAAGTCACTTTTTGTTCTTTGGGTTTCTATGACCCATGTTCTTTCCTACTATAACACTACAAGACTTTGAATCTCATTCTTTTCAAAATCAAACGCAGATACTCAAATGCAGTGATCCCTTGTCACTTGAATCTTTTCTCTTTCCTCCAGAACCTGGACTTTCTAAGGGACAACACACGAATCATCACACAGACCCAATATGACAGAGTGATCTGAACAGCGTCATACCCATTCTGACATTTCCTTTCTCTTTTCTCTTATAAGATGGAGCATTCTTCTCTCTCACGCCAGAGAAAGTCTAAACTCTTGTTTTAAGTCACCAGCCACACACAGACAGAGCAGTTGTGTTCTAGTGAGAGGGACGTGGGGATGACATTTATAAATCTTTAATATAGACTTGGCTTCCCCACACACCAGCAGGGCACACTTCAGCAAGCTGCTGCTTAATCTCCCCAACTGAACCTTGGTTTCTTGTGACAATGACAAAGATGGGTCTCTAGCTTGCAAGGCTGCTGTGCAGTTTCAAAGGGTTGGTACTTGTTAAAGAACTTGGATGATGTAAAAAAGCAAAAAATATATACGAAAATGTGGGAAGGAGGGGAGACAATATGGGAAGTTGCAAATGGTACGTGAGGATGGCTGCCCTCTCTGTGGTCTCCTCTTCCTGTCACTCAGAAGGTCGGGGCTACAGACACGGGAACCAACCCTGAGACGGCCATGGCAGTTGGCGCATGTTGAATGGCAATGTGGGCTTCAAGGGGTCGATGCCTGAGGCTTCAGCAAGATCCAATTTTGGATCTGTGAGTGTAATGAGGTCAGTGAGCTCTGCCAGGATTCATCATCTTCGTGTAGGGTAAGTCAGGGAAGGGAATCAGTATCACAGACTGAAAATAGTCAGTAGGGACATGCTGAAAGGGAGAGTCACTGACTTTGGCAATGAAACACAGGCAGATATAGCTGGACATGTGGGACGATGGCTGATATTTCAGATAATAACAAGGAACTGAAACAAGGAGACTGAACCACGCATCGCATGGACAACCTCTAAACTTAGAAGCTGTGGTGCTTCTGAGTGTGGGAGCTTTTCTTTTCCCTCTTCTCCTGTCTGTGCAAAGTCAGCCTCAATTTAATCTAATTATTTTCCAGTTCTCCAGGGGGTGTAAACAAACATGAGTCTGATTCTCAAAGGGTTGTTTGTTTTTCCTGCACAAGAGATTGATGTGGAGAATAGAATAATTTCTGAAGCACTCACAGAACTGGGGAGAGGCATCACTGGCATTGTCATATTTTAATGCAAATTAATAACAACCTAATTTATCCCATGTTCCTTTTCTCAAAACTTCGTATCAAAAAGGAAAAATAAATGTGTCTGAAAAAAATTAGCTAATCTTTTTTTTTTTTTTTTTGCATATTTGGAGAGAGCTAAGGTAATAGCCCCAGTTCCCTCTACCAGTATTTGTCTTACCTTTTTGATTCAAGGAGTAAAGGTTCTCGATACATAAGCTCATTTTTCAGAGAAACAGAAAAGTTTCTTCCGAAATTTTTCTAAGAAGTCTCAGGTCTAAGGAGCTGTGTCACTTTCTCTTTTCCAGAATGACCAAGAGTGTTAAGGAAGCCACAGAAGAAACTCATGAACCTACAGAGAATTGTGACACTAATAGAACTTGTGCTTGGGAACATCAGCCTCCCCTTTCATGTTTCCTACCAGTCCCATGTCACCTTCTGTGGCAGTGGTTCTCAACCTATGGGTCACAATCCACAGGAACTATATCAAAGGGCCGCGGCATTAGGCAGGTTGAGAACCACTGTTTATGGACCTGGCAGACATTTAACAAACTCTCCATTACCCCCTATGAAACTGGTCTCTTATAGAAAGAATTTTATCAATTAGCTCAATATTTTTTTTCTTCTCTTAAGGATGTTTGAATTTGACTTTAGCACTGGCAAACAAGTAGGTTTTTTTCAAAAATGGAAAGGTGTTTTGTCCAGAAAGACAGTCTATCTAGGATCTTTCAACATTATAGTTCTACCCTGCTATGTCTTCCTGGAAGGATATTTGAGTTTTGCTACTGATCAAAACATACATTTTAAATCACACAATTATTGTGTTAAGACATTTATATTCTACATTTAGACAGATTCACATGTACCCAAAGTGACATGAAGGCCATGTTAACTAGTTTGATGAAAATATTTCAAATTGTATGTAAAAATAGCACACTGTACTCCATGATAGTATTAATGTGCACAGCTATGATTTAATTAAAAAATTAAATCACACAATTAGGAGGCAATATAGGCAGCTGGGTGATGTTCATAGGTTGTTAACAAGGGAGTTGAGAAAAGATACCACGCTCAGTAATAGTAATGCTACCTGTGCCTGCTCTGTACCAGATGAAGTCTATACACCATCTCTGCCAAGCTTTGCCCGAGGGCCCTCTGAGTGCTTACTAGATACTACCAGATATTACTAGGTAGTCTTAACCACTGGAGAGTAGGGTTTTCTTGTGGCAAACACTCTACACATTTTTCATCTGATTATTTTTCCCTTCTTCCTGCTGTAGGAAGGTTTCCTGGATCTCCACTGTCAGAACTTGGAATTCCTGGAGGTAATACCAGGAAAGTGTGAACTCCCCCAGCATCTGTGATGTAAGGGGATCTCTTCCATGTTAGTCTACGCCCCCCCCCCCCCTGACTATAGGTTGGTTATTTGTCTGTGTGACCTCGGTTTTCTGATAAATTTTTGAAAAAATAGGTTCCTTAGCATCTTTTTTCTTTTCTTTCTTTTTTTGTTGTGGGGGTGGGAGAGATGTTCATTCTTGCTATCTCCATCACTGAATTGAAACTACTGTCCACTCACATTTGACATTTTTATCCTAAAATTTGACTTTTTTTTT
This sequence comes from Galagoides demidoff, assembly GCA_963574575.1. Taxonomy (NCBI): domain Eukaryota; kingdom Metazoa; phylum Chordata; class Mammalia; order Primates; family Galagidae; genus Galagoides; species Galagoides demidoff. The sequence goes on along the minus strand of CAUYQV010114386.1, from coordinate 5,866 downwards.
TTTTTCTATCCTAATCTGCTGGGTTTCATCCATCTGCCCATGTGATGATGAGCAGGTCTGTGAACCCAAACTCGTGGCTGTCTACATGTCTCAGCTCACCCCACACAGAAGACTTACCCCCACCATCTATGAAGATATGCTTTGTGGGGGATCTAGTCTTTCTATGATATTGCCTTGGTTACAAATTTACAACATCATAATTTTTTTTTTTTTTTTTACATAGCTACTACATTCTTGGAAACAATGGACAGGAATCACAGAGTATGTTGACACAGGCTTTCATTCTTGAGGATCTCACATTCTAATTGATAATATAACATATACCTACATTTGAGGCAGACAACTTATCACAGAAAGCTCAAATGAGGGGAAAAAAGAACAGTTTTTTAGAACTTATTTTTATAAACATATAACAAAACATGTGCTTTTAGTAATATTGATATGTTTGTTTTTATATGCACTTCATGTTTTAAATTAATATACCAAATATGTATAGTTAATATCAAATATTAACAAAGAATATAATACATTTGGCATGATGGCACACACCTGTAATCCTAGTACTTTGGGAAGCTGAGTTGGAAGGATTGCTTGAGATCCAGAACTTGAGACTAGCCTGGGAAATAGTGAGACAATCTCTGCAAAAAAATATCTGGGCATGGTGGAGTACACATGTAGTCCCAGCTAAGGTGGGGGCTAAGCAGGCTGATCACTCAAGCCCAGGAGATGGGGGTTGCAGTGTGCTATGATGATGCCCCTGTACTCTAGCCTAGGTGACAGATCAAGACCCTTTCTCAATATATATATGTATAAGAATATAAAATATTGATTTTTAAAAAAATATTTCTTTATTTTTTTGTGTACGTGATCTTATGGGTGTGATGTTTTCTGTTTGTTTCATGTGGGGTGCTAGTGAGGGTATCGGATACTCCTTTAGAAGGCTGTAACACATGGAACAGACACTATGCTTAGAGCAAAGTTGTTCTGAACCAGAGATACAATAATACGAGAGAACTCTGGGGAAGAAGAAACATTCATGGAGCAGTGGACTTTGAAAGACTTGTTTGAAAGTCTGCCGTAGAATTATTTTTATTTCCTTGAGGTTGTAAGGGAGATGGAGAAAAAGAGGGAGGGTAGGGAATTGAAGGTCATTTTCATGTCCAAGTGTAGGCTTTTGATTTTCTAACGCGCTCCCCCCAAAGAGGGGAGGAAATTTTTGGCAGGCAAGCTTATATGGGAGAAGCTATTCTTAGAAATGAGCTTTAGAACTAGGACAGGGTATTAGCAGAAAGAACAATACAGTGATAACTGCTAACAGTTTAAAGGCTTAAAGATGCATGAGCACATAAATTTCCATCATCATTTAATAGCATCATGCCCTGAATACCTTGTACGTGACCTCTAGACATCCCCAGAATAAATCTTCGTCTTGCAAATACACATTACTTTCATAGTAATTGTTATGAGGAGGGAGAGAGAGAGAATGAGGCTTAAGTGGGATACAAAAATGCGTGCCAACTATGCATAATCATGGTAATAAAAAGATATAAAATAAACATTTCAGAGTTGTTATCAAGTATGAGATCTCCTTAGTGAGTACACTGTTATAGCACCCTATGAAATTCTCTCTCTGTCTGAAATTACTGATGATTAAGGAAGATCCAGGTCTATTTCCACTTTCTAATCCTGCTCGTGTGTGTTCCAGTGAACTGTGAATTGACATGAGGAAGACATACGCTCACACAAGCCTACTGTGTGAACACACAGGAATATGATTAGATGGTGTCCCTTCTAATTAGCCCAAGATAGAAAATCTTCTACACAGCCATGAGGCCACAGAGGGCAAAAACAGATTCAGCTCCAACTCAGCATGGCTCCCCTTGGTCCCCATCGTGGGGACGCCCAAGCTCTCTATGCCACTCTCTTGTAAGGGTGGGTGTTAGGAGGTGTGTAAAGTTCTGTTCTTACCTTACCATTGGCCTTTTTAAATCCATGACCCTACATTATGATTATAGAAATATTTCTACTAACATTGCATACATTTCTTTTTAGGAAATTATTCCCTAACATGGGGCTGTCCTCTTTGTAGAACCAAGATTTGAGTCTGCAAGCTTGCATCCTTATTCAGGAGAGACAGCTGGGGCAGTGCCTGGGGTCCCACAATGCAATCATGCATCGCTTAACAATGGGGGTGCACACTGAGAAATGTGTCATTAACTAATTTTGTTGCTGTGTAAACATAATGAATACAAATGTGTAGCCTGTTACATATGGAGGCCATCTAGTACAACTGCTGGTTCCTGTGCTACAAACTTGTACAGCACACTACCTGGACTGAGTACTGTAGGCAATTTAAACATAGTGATAAGTACTTGTGTAGCTAAACATGTCTAAATACAGAAAAGTATAGTAAAATACTTATAGGACCACCATCATATATCATATAGAAATCACCATCATATAGTAATCTTGGGACCACCACCATAGATCATATAGTAATCACCATCATATAGTAATCTTATGGGACCCCCATCATCTATGAGGTTTGTCTTTGGACAGTCACTACTCATGAATCTCTGTAATTCTATCTCTAGGTTTCTAGCCATCAGAAAACTCCTTTCAGGTTTAGAATAGGGAGACATTAATGGGTTTTTTGTACCTGTTATGTTCCAGAAACCTATTCAACACCAAAGGAGAGTTCAAGTATAGAGTTGATATGTCTGGTGGTTGTGTGGAACTGAATGCTACAGGTTCAAGGGAGCCAGTGTTACAATGGTGGCTTGAAACTGGCCATGGTGGGACATGTGCACCACAAGTACCACCAAATTCTACCTATGGGTTTTCTTTCCTTGCTAGAGAGCACATAAAAATGCAAGGTATAAAGATAGAGAGTTGGGAGGAAGTACCATGGGGATGTCAGACTGAGATTGAGATTTTGTAGTCACCTGTTTATAGATAATCTTTAAAAAGGATGATGGGGTGAGATAAACTTGGGAATAAACACAGGCAGAGAAGAGATAAGACCTAGACACTAACGTCTAGGTCTGTCTAGCATGCTGATGCTAGAAAGATGAGGAACAGTCACTATTGTAAAAAAGCACCAGGAAATATGTTCTGCTGGAAGCTGAGAAAAGGAAGTATCTCTAGAAGAAGGAATTAAGTAACTGTGTCAAATGCTGGTGCAAGGGGAAGCTGGTGAGTAAAATAGTAATGGACCATTACCTGGGTTGGTAAGGCAGAGTCACTGTTCACTCTCGTGGCCACTGTAGTTGGTAGAATAGGGAGGCGCCCATTGGAATATGTTCAGGAGAAAATGCTGGCTTCCTCTTCCTTTTCCACTTCCAATTTTTCTCTTCATGCATAGGCTTTGCTAGGTCTTTTAAATAATTATCTGTGAGCCCATTCAGTTTTCTTATTTCATTCATTGGCTTTTGCAATTTCTTTAAAACTTACTCTCTTCATAATGCGGGAAAGATGATATTAGTAACACGTGACACATTTGGACGGTATGAGCTCTTGGCATGGTCTTGTGAGAAGAGCAGCTGAGATAAGGCTCCGGCACGCTGCCCTTCCTTCCGCCCAGGCTTCGCAGACCACACGAACGTGTGCAAGCATGACAAATGTCTTAGAGTGGCTTTTCAATTTAGATGTTGATTTTTTTGATAAAACATCTTTGAAAACTGCCACAGAACATATTTGGGTAGTGAAAGCTCCGATAGTGAGAGAGACATGTAAAATAAATGAGCATAATAACAGATAAGGTTTCATGTTTGAAAAATGTCATTAAGTGGAGGCAGTACAGTGCAGTGGTGCAAAACAGGATCTTTCTAACAAGCTTGTGTGTGTAATGGTGTTCACAGCAGTGAAAGGATAAAAAATAAAGACATGCGATAAGGTGGTTTGATTAGATATGTAATGACACACCCAAAGGAAGACACATCATTCCATCTTTAACATTAAGCTTCAGTGACGTATTGAACAATGGGAGAAATACTAAAACCCTAACTAAGGTTAAGTTAAAAATGGAGATGAACTTTTACACATCACAGCCTTCCATTTTTGTCAGGAGTTGTGTATGAGTTAACATGTGAGTATATTTGTGGCATAAGTCTGGGCAATATGAGAAGGCCCAGGAAGACTTGTCTTCTTCATGGGGTGAATTTACAGGGCAAATTTCATTGCCCATTTATTTTATTATTTTATAAAATTACTCAGTACACACAAAGCGCCTTCATCATCATGCATTGCAAAACTTAGAGAAAATACTAACACAAGACTAGTGAGTGGATGATGTGTATGAGCAAAAATTTTGCAGCAGAACAAATATCAATGCTCTATAGACACATGAGAAAAACCTCCTCAAACTTACCAGCAATGTGAAATACAACAATGTTATGTATTTTGTCAATGGGGCATTTTGAAGAAAATTCGTGTCTCATTGAAGCTGTGTGTTGAGACAATCTTATTGCTGACTGATGAGAATGTAAAATTATGCAATATTTTAAAAACTATTTTGGCAATATGTATCGACACTGTCACTTAAGCTCTTTTTCCTTACATGCTACACTTCTAAGTCTGTAGGAATCTTATTGGAGTCCATTTTGAGGATTAATGATAATTTGGAATCCAGACAAATGATGTTCATCAGATACCTTTTATGACAATAAATGATATAAACAGCATATACATTCCACATCCAAGAAGTGTTTCAATAAATTATATTCTATATATGACAAATAATATGCACATTTCGATAAAGAACAGGATCTATGTGGCCTTTACCAAAGGAAATAAGACAGCATTTATAATATTCTATATTTACTTGGATAAAAACATATCAATACCCTGAAAGCAGTTATCTCTGTATGGTGCGATTCCTAGACACATTATTAATCTCTTACAATGTTGTTTGGTTTGGGATTTTTAAAATACTGTGTACATTAAGGTTACAAAACCAAGCTTGGGTGTATCAGGTGCCCTGAGAGTCGTGCTTACAGCTTTTTTTCTGCACAGCTCCGTCTTCCTCTCCCATTACCCTGTGCCCACTACATGATGCACATCTTAAGGCAAGCTGCCTTCATGAGCCATGTTGTTTGTAGAAACTTTTTGACTCAGCACGAAACACCTAACAATGACAGTTTCATTGTTTATAAAGATGGCCAATGTTCTCAGCCGTACCCAGGGCCTCCTGTGATTGTGTGTTTCCACTTCTGAGAACACACTGGTGAGGTGTGTTGGTGCAGAGTTCAGGGTACAGTTATAGGTTGGTGAGAACAGCATAGCTGAGCATCAATCATCTGTCAAGCAGGTCCGAGCCAACCAGCGTTCATGCCTGAACCATAGACTTACACTTTCAGCCTCTCAAAGTGAAATGCATGTCATTATCTAAGAATTCCAACTCCACAGGTCTGCTATCCGTTGACTTGAGATTTTATTTAATTAATAATAATATACTCACTGTATTTAACTGATATACAAATTTGACTGTTTAATGAAGAAATCGTTTGTTCTCTATTTGAAAAATCTCCCAAAAAGATTCTACAGCTTTTCATAGACTGCGGGATTAGTCCAGCCAAACCCAAATGGGTATTTGAGGTCAAAATACGATTCTTGAATTTTAGTCCCAAATTACTCAGGTAATTCTCAATATTTTCTAAAGATAACTTCAAGACACTTAGGAAGAGATATCATCTTTAATATTGTAAAGATCCTTTATAACAACAATTTGGAGAGACAAGGCAAGTTCATAGATGCTAATCCAGCTATAGCTTAGGGCTTTCCTAGTATAGTGTGTGAAAAACTTATGGTAATAGTACATTATATAAAAAATGAATATACTGTAACAGTAAGAAACACAAAATACTTT
>CAUYQV010114382.1:0-12634 GCA_963574575.1 Galagoides demidoff | reverse complement strand
ATGGTATAATCTGAGGTCTGGTAGTGTGATTCCTCCTGCTTTGTTTTTATTCCTGAGTAATGTCTTGGCATTCGAGGTTTTTCCTGATTCCATATAAAATGAAGCATTATTTCTTCAAGATCTTTAAAATATGACAGTGGAGCTTTAATGGGGATTGCATTAAAATTATATATTGCTTTGGGTAGTATGGACATTTTAAGAATGTTGATTCTTCCCAGCCATGAGCATGGTATGTTTTTACATTTGTTAACATTTTCAGCTATTTCTTTCCTTAGAGTTTCATAGTTCTCTTTATAGAGATCTTTCAAATCCTTTGTTGGGTAAACTCCTAAATATTTCATCTACTTTGGCACTACTGTGAATGGAATAGAGTCCTTCACTGCTTTTTCATCTTGGCTGCTCTTGGTATACATAAAGGCTACAGATTTATGAGGGTTGATTTTGTAACCTGAGATGCTGTTATATTCCTTGAAGAATTCAATAAATTCAAAGACAAAATCACCAATGATTTTGACGCACTGAGACAAGAATTTTCAGCCCTCAAAGATCTGAGAAATAAAGTAGAATCCCTCAGTAACAGAATGGAGCAAGTGGAAGAATTGGCCTTATAGGAATCCCTGAAGATGACGAAGTTGCTTCACAAAGCACAAAGGCCCTTTTTTATGTACCTTTGAAGGAGAACATTCCAGACATGCCCGGAGATTCTGTAATGCAGACAGCATAGTTTCAGAACCCCAGCAAGGTTCAACCTGAATAAGACAACCACCAGACACATCATAAGTAACTTCACTAAAGTTAATATGGAGGAGAAAATTCTGAAAATAGCCAGACATAAGAAAACCATAACCTACAAGGGGAAGAGTGTTAGGATGACTGCAGATCTCTCTGCTGAAACCTTTGAACCTAGCAGAGGGTGGTCATCCACTTTTCATCTCCTTAAACAAAATAACTTTCAACCCGGGATCCTGTATACAACTAAACTGAGTTTCATCTATGATGGAGAAATTAATTACTTTAATGACATTCACATGTTGAAGAAATTTGCCATAACTAAACCAGCTCTCTAGGATATTCTCAGGCCTATCCTCCATAATGACCACTGCAATCTTCCATCACCAAAGTAAACTCACTTAGAAACTTGTAATCAAATTCCAACTTGCACTGTGTTGAAAAGATTAAAAATGTCCAATGGACATTCAAAAAACTTGATACCCACAATTCTACCAGGCTTATCAATATTCTCAATTAATGTGAATGGCTTAAATTGTCCTCTAAATAGGCACAGGTTGGCTGACGGGATACAAAAACTCAGGCCAGATATCTGCTGCATACAAGAATCTCATCTTATCTTAAAAGATAAATATAGACTCAGGGTGAAGATATGGTCGTCTATATTTCAAGCAAATGGAAATCAGAAAAAAAGCAGATATTGTAATTTTATTCACAGATACAATAGGCTTTAAACCAACAAAATTAAGGAAAGATAGTGGTGGTCATTTCATATTTGTTAAGGGTAATAATCATTATGATGAGATTTCAATTACCAATATTTATGCACCAAACCAGAATGAACCTCAATTTATAAGAGACATTCTAAAAGACATGAGAAACTTGATTTCCTCCAGCACCATAAATGTTGGAGATTTTAGCACTCCTTTGGCAGTGTTGGATAGATTCTCGAGTAAGAAGCTAAGCAAAGAAATTTTAGATTTAAACCTAACCATTCAACATTTGGATTTAACAGACATCTACAGAACATTTCATCCTAACAAAACTGAATACACATTATTTTCATCAGCCCATGGTACATACTCCAATATTGATCACATCTTATGTCACAAGTCTAACCTCAGCAAATTTAAAAGAATAGAATTTATTCCTTTCATCTTCTCAGACAATCGTGGAATAAAAGGTGAACTCAGTAACAACAGGAATCTACATACTGACACAAAAACCTGAAAGCAATAACCTTTTGCTGAATGATAGCTGGCTCAGAGACGAGATTAAGAAGGAAATTATCAAATTTTTGGAACAAAGCAATAATGAAGACATGAATTATCCAAACCTCTGGGATACCACAAAGGCAGTCCTAAGAAGGAAATTTACAGCACTGCAAGCCATACTCAAGAGAACAGAAAGAGAGGAAGTTAACAACTTAATGGGAGATCTGAAGCTACTGGAAAAGGAAGAACATTCCAATCCAAAAGCCAGCATAAGAAAAGAAATAACCAAAATTAGAGCAGAATTAAATGAATTTGAAAACAAAAGGACTATATAAGAGATCAATAAGTCAACGAGTTGGTTTTTGAAAAGGTTAATAAAATAAATAAATCTTTGGATAACCTAACCAGGAAAAAAAGAGTAAAATCTCTAATTTCATCAATCAGAAATGGTAATGATGAAATAACAACGGACTCCTCAGAAATTAAAAAAAACCCTTAATGAATACTCCAAGAAACTTTATTCTCAGAAATATGACAATCTGAAGGAAATCAACCAATGCTTGGAAGCACGCCACCTCCCAAAACTTAGCCAGAATCAAGTGGAAATGTTGAACAGGTCTATATCAAAATCTGAAATAGCACCAACTATACAAAATCTCCCTAAAAATAAAAGCCCAGGACCAGATGGCTTCACATCAGAATTTTGCCAAACTTTTAAAGAGGAACTAGTACATATATTACTCAACCTTTTCCAAAATATAGCTAAAGAAGGAATATTTCCAAACACATTCAATGAAGCAAGCATCACCTTGATCCCAAAACCAGGAAAAGACCCAACAAGAAAACAAAATTATCGACCCATATCACTAATGAATATTGATGTGAAAATATTCAACAAGATCCTAACACACAGAATCCAGCAACACATCAAACAAATTATACACCATGACCAAGTGGGTTTTATCCCAGGGTCTCAAGGATGGGTCAATATTTGTAATCTATGAATATAATTCATCACATAAACAAATTAAAAAACAAAAACCATATGATTCTCTCAATTGATGCAGAAAAAGCTTTTTATTATACCCAGCATCCATTCATGATCAGAACACTTAAAAAAATTGGAGTAGAAGGGACAATTCTTAAACTGATAGAGGCCATCTACAGCAAACCCACAGCCAATATTGTATTGAATGGAGTTAAATTGAAATCATTTCCACTCAGATAGGAACCAGGCAAGGTTGCCCATTGTCTCCACTGCTTTTTAACATTGTATTGGAAGTCTTAGCCATCACAATTAGGCAAGAAAAGGTGATCAGGGGTATCCATATAGAGTCAAAAGAGGTCAAAATTTCACACTTCACAGATGATATGATTGTATATCTGGAAAACACCAGGGATTCTACTACAAAACTCCTATAAATGATCAAGGAATACAACAGCGTCTTGGGGTACAAAATCAACACTCATAAACGTGTAGCCTTTATATATACCAACAATAGACAAGCTGAAAAAACAGTCAAGGACTTTATTCCATTCTCAGTAGTGCCAAAAAAGGTGAAATATTTGGGAGTTTACTTAACGCAGGACATGAAAGATCTCTATAAAGAGAACTATAAAACTCTAAGAAAAAAAATAGCTGAAAATGTTAACAAATGTAAAAACAAACCATGCTCATGGCTGGGAAGAATCAACATTGTTAAAATGTCCATATTGCCCAAAGTAATATATAATTTTAATGGAATCCCTATTAAAGCTCCACTGTCATACTTTAAAGATCTCAGAAAAATAATACTTCATTTTATATGGACTAGAAAAAACCTCAAATAGCCAAGACATTACTCAGAAATAAAAACAAAGCAGGAGAAATCATACTACCAGACCTCAGACTATACTATAAATTGATAGTGATCAAAACAGTATGGTACTGGCACAAAAATAGAGAGGTAGATGTATGGAACAGAATAGAGAATCAAGAGATGATCCCAGCTACTTACCATTATTAGATCTTTGAAAAGCTAATTAAAAACATTGGGGAAAAGATTCCCTATTTAACAAATGGTGCTTTGTGAACTGGCTGGCAACCTGTAGAAGACTGAAACTGGACCCACACCTCTCATCATTAACTAAAATAGACTCTCACTTGATTAAAGATTTAAAATTAGGACATGAAACTGTAAATATATTAGAAGAAAGTTCAGGGAAAATCTTGAAGAAATTGGCCTGGGAAAATATTTATGAGGAGGACCCCCTGAGCAATTGAAGCAACATCAAAAATACACCACTGGAACCTGATCAAACTGAAAAGCTTCTGCACAGCCAAGAACACAGTAAGTAAAGCAAACAGACAGCCCTCAGAATGTGAGAATATATTTGTAGGTTATGTCTCTGACAAAGGTTTAATAACTAGAATCCACAGAGAACCCAAATGTATTAGCAAGAAAAGAACAAGTGATCCCATTTCAGTGTGGGAACTGACTTGAAGAGAAACTTCTCGGAAAAAGACAGGTGCACAGCCTACAGACACATGAAAAAACTCTCATCATCCTTAATAATCAGAGAAATGCAAATCATAACTACATTGAGATATCATCTAACTCCAGTAAGATTAGCCCATATCACAAAATCCCCAAACCAGAGATGTGGGCATGGATGTGGAGAAAAGAGAGCACTTCTACATTGCTGGTGGGAATGCAAACTAATACATTCCTTTTGGAAAGATGTTTGGAGAAGAACACTTAGAGATCTAAAAATAGACCTGCCATTCAATCCTACAATTCTTCTACTTGGTATATATCTGGAAGACCAAAAATCACATTATAAGAAAGATATAAGTACCAGAATGTTTATTGCAGCCCAATTCATAATTGCTATGTCATGGAAGAAACCCAAGTGCCCATAGAACAATGAATGGATCAATAAATTGTGGTATATGTCTAGCATGGTTAATTATGCAGCCTTAAGGAAAAATGGAGACTTTACTTCTTACATGTTTACATGGATGGAGCTGGAGCATATTCTTCTTAGCAAAGTATCTCAAGAATGGAAGAAAAAGTACCCAATTTACTTAGTCTTACTATGAAACTAATTTGTAGCTTTCTTATGAAAACTATAACACAATTATAGCCCAAGAAAAAGGCAAAAGGGAGAGGGAGGGGAGGAGAAGGGAGAGGATGGGTGGAGAGACAATAGCTGGTAGGATCACACCTACAGTGCATCTTACAATGGTACATGTGAAATTTACTAGGTGTAGAATATAAATGTCTTAATATAATAACTAAGAAAATGCTCTTAAGTCTATTTTGACCAGTTTGATGAAAGCATTTCAGATTGTGTGTAAAACTAGCACATTGTACCCCATGATTGCCTTAATGTACATAGGTATTATTTAATAAAAAAAAGAAATAAAAATATATTTTTTTAAAAAAAGAAAGTAAAATATGTGCAAATACACTGAACCATGGAAGTGAAAGTTCTCTCCAAGGACAACTAAAAGACACTAGAGAAAGAAATCATACATGACACAAACAAATGGAAAAATGTCCCATGCTCATGGATGAGTAGAATCAATGTTAAAATGTCCATGCTGCCCAAAGTGTTTTAAGATTCAATGCAATTCCATCAAAATACCATCATTTTTCACAGAACCAGAAGAAATTAATCCTAAATTTCATATGGTTTCAAAAAGAGCCAAACTAGCCAAAGCAATCCTATGCAAAAGGAAAAAATCAGGAGGCATCCCATATTGCCAGACCTCAGATTACACTACATCACTATACTAATCAAAATAATGTAGTGCTAGTATAAAAGTAGACACATGGGCCAATGTAACAGAATATAGAATAAAATAATATAGCTACAACCAACTAATGCTTGATAAAGCAAACAAAAACATGCTGGAAAAAGGACACAAGGGACACCTTGTGATTTTTCTGGTGCTGGGAAAATTGGATAGCTGCATGCAGGAGAATGAAATTAGATCCCTATCTCTCATCATATACAAAAATTAACTCAAGATGGACCAAAGGCTTAAATATAAGATCTGAAACAGCAAAAATGCTGGAATAAAAAAGTATAGGAAAAATTATTCTGTACATTGGCCTATGCTAAGATCTCAATGGCAAAGTATCAACAAAACTAAATAAGTAGCACTTAATTAAACTGAAACATTTCAGGAGAGCAAAGAAAATACTTCACAGAATAAATAGACAATCTAAAGAATTCAGGAAATATTAGCAAACTATGTATCTGATAAAAAAGTCTAAAACCCAGCATCTAAAATAACTCAGATCAGCAAGAAGTAAAAAATAACAACATAAAGGACGAGGTAAGAGACATGAACAGATTATTTTCAAAATAACATGTACAAATGGCCAACAAATATGAAAAAAAATTCTCAGCATCACTAACACTCTGGAAAATGCAAAGTAATACCACAATGAGATACCACCTAATCCCGGTTAGAATGGCTGTTACTAATAAGTCAAAAGAAATAGATATTGGCACAGATGTGTTGAAAAAGTAATGCATATACACTCCTGTTGGGAATGTAAATGAAACAGTTGGGCTCACTATCCGGGAACTGCCCATGCCCTACAAGTATCACCTGGTGGTACCTCCCCTAGCCCCATCTAACGCAGCTTGGAGGGGGCAAGTCTGCTCCTCAGGGACCCTCACATGCTCACATGCTGCAGCCTAAAAGAGATCTTTGGGAGGTTGTATGCAGGAAAGGCCACAAGTATAAGCAGTAGCTCATTTGAACACACAGTAGTGAAGGAGGATGGTGAGCTCCATATCTTGGGGACTCTGGATCTGATTTTAGCCCACCAGTTTTAGTTTCCAAACAGCCTTAAAAGCTTTCTGAGTTTATTATCATAAAAAGAATCAGCCATCAATTTGACAGACCCTGGAAGAGACACAGTGAACTCCATGACCAAGGTACCTTGAAACTGATATCTGCCAGCCTGTTCTTGTATCCAAATAACCCCAAATCCCTGATGAGCAGGTTAATTGTATACCAAACAGCTGATTTTCTCTGGAAAGTCCTGGAAGGGTTGAGCTCCACATTCAGGGGCCTCTGAATTTGACATCAGCCAGTTGAATTAGGCACACAGTCAGGCCTAAAACAGCAGCCAAATGGCCTTAATGCCCCCTGAACAGCTGGAGGAGCAAGAAACTGCTGCTTGGCCCTGGCAAAACAATATAGAGAGCTCTGCATTTCAGGACAGCTGGTGTCACTCACTACCAGCCTACCTGACTTGACATCCAGAGTTTTCCAGAGCCAGTTGAATGGCACTATTGCCAGCAGATAGGTGGTGCACACCATTAGTCCAAACAATGCTTTTCAGGTACCAGTGGTTTCCTAAGTGCTGCCTAAGAGATTCCAACTAGACTATCTCTCAATAATAATTCATGGACAATCTAACATTCCAGCTGAAAAACAATAATAAATATATAAATAAATTAAAAACAACCATGGGGAGGAATCAGCTGAAGTACCCTGGGACATAAAAAAATCAGACCAGATCAACTACCCTAAGAGATTGCAAGGGAAATACAGCTGAAAATACCATCCATGGAGAAATTCTTCAAAGGACAGAAATAGAATACAGAATTTGGATGTCAAATATGATTAATGGAATTGAGAAAAAGATGGAAAAAGAAATCCAAAAAGAAGTCCAAAAACTGTCTTAAGAAATGAATGAAGTTAAAGACAAAGTCACCAAAGTTCTGGAAGTAATCTAGTAGTTCTGGAAGAAAATAGTAGAGCTTAAGTAATTGAAAGGGGCATTTAAGGAGTTTCAAAACACAGTAAAGAGTCTCAGCAGTACAGTACTATAAGGAGAATAAAGAATATCAGAAATCAAGGACACAACGTTTGAACTAACCCAAGCATTAACAAAGAGGCAGAAAAGAAAAGAGAAAAAGCATAACAATCTCTTAGAGATATATGGGACTATTCTAAATGAACAAACATATGAATCATAAGGATTCCTGATGGAGAAAAGAGTCCTAAATTCATGGAAGCTCTACTTCAAGACATCATGGTGGTGAATTTTCCAAGTATCTTGAGAGACTCAGAAATTCAGATACTAGATAGTTTCATAACCCCTGAATAACTCAATTTAAACAAAGCATCTCCTAGAATCACTGTAATTAACCTGGCCAAAGCCAAAATGAAAAAGAAAATTCTGCAAACAGTCAGGTTCAAGCAACTTCTTCCCTAAAAAGGGAAAAAAAAACCCATCAGGTTAACAGTGAACTTTTCAGAAGAAACTTTTCTTTTCTTTTTTTTTTTTCAAAAGAAACTTTTCAAGGCAGAAGAGACTGGTCATCTGTCTTTAACCTTATGAAACAAAACAAGTTTCAGCCCAGGATTCTGTATCCTGCTACACTAAAGTTCATATTTGATGGACAAATCAACTCCTTTACTAACAAGCAAACATTGAGGAAATTTGCCATAAAAGACCAGCTCTGAAGGAAGTACTCAAACCAGTTCTTAACACTGACTATCACAATGGACCACAAACAAAGTGAATATCCAGAAACTAAAGAACAAATGCTAATTTCTACAATGGCTTAAGCAATAAAATTAAGAACAGAACATCACCTTACTTATCAATTCTCTCAGTAAATGTGATTGGCTTGACTCCTCATTGATGAAGCACAGACTTCAATCAATCAACAAAAGGTTTTAAAGGACCCTGCCTACAGGGTGGGACCCTGGCAGATATAGATGGACACTATAAGGTAGCCAAGGGAAAAATACAACAAAAAGACATTTGAATTCCAAATATCTATGCACTCATCTTAAATGTTCTTGGATGTAAGAAATGAACCCTAACCAATCTGAACAATAAGATATCCTGCAACTTCATAGTAAATGGGGCCTTTGACACCCCTCTGACAGACTGGACAGATCCTCCAAGCAGAAGTTAAACAATGAAGAAATGGATTTCAACTCAGACTTAGAACAGAACAAACAGACTTAATAGGTATATACATAACACTCCACCCCAATAAAGTTGAGTTAAATTCTCATTAGCTCATGTATCATTTTTGAAAATTGATCAGCTCTTAGGGAAGAAATCAGACCTCACCAAATTTAAAAGAATAGAAATTGTACATTGTGTCTTTTGGGATCATTACAGAATAAAAGTTGAATTCAACTCCAAAAAAACCTTACCCCCAAACAAAGTTATGGAAGCTAAACAACCTTAGGTTGAACGACAGCTGGGTCAAGGAGGAGCTAAAGGTGAAAAACATTAGATTTCCTAAACAAAATTATAATGAAGCCACAAGCTATGAAAACCTGTGGGATACTACAAAGGCAGTACTAATAGGGAAATTTATTGCTTTAAATACCCATATGCAAAACCAGAAATTGTGCAGATCAACAACCTATTGAGAACTCTCATGGAACTACAAAAAGAGGGGTAATATAATTTCAAAACTAGCAGAAGAAAAAATATAACCAAAATTAGACTAGAATTAAATGAAATTGAAAATATAAGAACCATTTAGAACAGTAGTTCTCAACCTTTCTAATGCCACAACCCTTTAATACAGTTCCTGTGGGTCATGACTCACAGGTTGAGAACCACTGATTTAGAAGATCAGTGAGAGAAAAAGTTGGTTCTTTGAAAAGATTAATAAAATTGATAAACTCCCAGCCAGATTAACTGGAAACAGAAAACTAAAATCTCTAATAATCTCAATCAGAAATATAAAAGAGGAAATAACAACAAACACCATAGAGAAACAAAAGGTCAGATTTGATTACTATAAAAAGCTCTATGCCCAGAAATTTGAATTTGTGGAGGAAATGGACCAATATCTAGAATCATACCAACTCCCTAGACTTAACCAGAAAGAATAAGAATTCTTGAACAGAACAACAAGCAATGAAATTGCAGGAACAATAAAAATCTTCCAACTTGGAAAATTCCTGGACCCTACAATTTTATACCAGAATTCTATCAAAGCTTCAAAGAGAAACTCATATTTATATTGCAGAACCTATTCCAAAGCTTTAAGAAGAAAGGTACCCTCTGAAACTTCTTCCATGAAGCAAATATCATCCTGATACCAAAATTGGGAAAGGATCCAACAACAACGAAAAAAGAAAACTACAGGCTAATAACCTTATTGAATATCAAAGCAAAAATAGTAAATAAAAGCCTAGCAAGTTGAATACAGCTACACATTAAAAAATTATTCATCATGCTTTGGTGGGCTTTATTTTCTTCGGTTGTAATGTTGCAACATACTTAAATCCATAAATGTAATTCACCACATAAATAGAAGCAATGACAAAGACCAAATGACCCTTTTAATGGATGCAGGAAAAGCATTCAACAAAATTCATCATCATCTTCTGTCAAGACACTTAAGAAAATGTGCATAGATGGGACTTTTTTTTTTTTTTTTTTTTGGCTGGGACTGGGTTTGAACCCACCACTTCCAGCATATGGGGGCGGCACCCTACTCCTTTGAGCCACAGGTGCTGCCCAATAGATGGGACATTTTAAAAACTGATAGAAGCCATTTATAACTAACTCATAGCCAATATCATACTGAAGGAACTAAACCTGACAGCATTTCCATGTAGAACTAGAACTAGACAAGTATGTCTACTATTGCCACCACCATTTGACATAGTGAGGGAAGTTCTAGCCAATGTTGCCATGCAAAGAAAGGATATCAAGGGTATTCAAATGGGAGCAGAGGATGTGAAACTGTTGTACTTTGTGGATTATATGATCTTAAACTTTGAAAACCCCAAGGACTCAACCATGAGGCTCCTTAAAGTGAATAAGCAATACAGTAATGTCTTGGAATATGAATTCAACATCCCCTATACCATAGCCTTCATCTACTCTAATAACTGTCAAGCTGAGAATCAAGTCAAAGACACAATACCCTTCAAAGTAGATTCAAAGAAAATGAAATACCTGGGAATACACCTAAGAAAGGAGGTGAAGGATCTCTACAGAGAAAACTATGTAACCCTGAGAAAATAAATAGCAGAAGATATTAATAAATAGATGAACATATCATGCTCATGCTTGTGAATAATCAACATTGTTAAAATGTCCATACTAGTCAAAACAATTTACAGATTTAATGTCATCCTCATCAAAGCACCAATGTCATACTTTGAAAAACTTTATTTTTTATTTTATTTTATTTTTTGCAGTGTACATTTATTAATTATAAAATAGAAAAGTTTTACCAACCAGAAAATACTAACATTTCAATGAGCAGAACACTTGAAATGCTATAAGATACACCTCAAATCAATGGAAGACTGAAGAACTAGTGAACATGGCTTAATCATGTTAGGCACATACTAGGCAGCAGAGGGACAAACCAAGATTAGATTGAAGGGGGCAGGTTCTGAACATACAACAATAACATTCTTTCCAGAAACTTCTAAAATGCATAAATAAATTTCCATCATATTTATTGAAGTTAAAAAATGTAACAGGCCTAATCTATATCCCAATGAATACCTGTATCACAGCAAAGTGACATCTATTCATTCATATGATTAAAGAGAAGCATCACAATAGGAGTTTTCTATGAAAGAGAAGACAGTTTTAGGTGTGATAAAAAATTAATCAGAGGTTGACATTAAATCACTGCTTCTCACACTATGATATATCAGGTTTGTGTTGCTGTATGATCTGAAAGATTTCTGCATGTGGTAGAGGTTATAATAATACTTGCCTTCCATAGATGAACAAGACTGAACTCTTTTTACTCCCACCATTCTGCTTTTTCTTGGAGGATGGGCAAATGAAGGGACTATCTGGGCAGAATCTTTACTCTTCAGGGCACTTGCTGAGCCAACTTTGACCCGTTTGCAATGGACAATCCTCTAAGTAAGGAGAAAACTTGCCAAATGTGACCATTTCTGATGACCTGAGAAGTGTGATATTTGGAGATTATATGAATTATGATGCACATGGGAGCCCCAGAGAGCTGAGAGCCTTGCTGTATGAGGATCTCAGTTATTCACCTCCGGCAAAAATTGCTGAGAAGCAAAAATGACACACTGATCCAACTGCATTCTGGTAGCGTGTAAAGAGTCTTTGTAACAGTTTGCAGCAGAAGATAGCTAGCTGGTAGGATCTGTCTTCAAAAACTTATGAAAGTCAATTCCTCAAGTCTATGAAAATACAGTTCCTAATGGCTATAATCTTGAATTGATTTGAGTTTTTCTCTTAGGTGGGTATGCATTACATCATCAACTGGCTTTCTCTTAGAATTGAATATACTGCATTCTTGCTTCTCCATTCTTATGATAGTTTTCTAAGAAGAATGTGTTCAAACTCCATCCAGGTTAATAAAAAAGATGTAAAGGCTCCCTCTTTTCTTTTCTTTCCTTTCCTTTCCTTTCTTTTCCTCTCCCTTTCCCTCTTCCTTCCTTCCTTCCTTTCCTTCCTTTCCTTCCTTCCTTCCTTCCTTCCTTCCTTTCCTTCCTTTCCTTCCTTCCTTCCTTCCTTCCTTCCTTCCTTCCTTCCTTCCTTCCTTCCTTCCTTCCTTCCTTTCCTTCCTTTCTTCCTTCCTTCCTTCTTTCCTTCCTTTCTTCCTTCCTTCCTTCCTTCCTTCCTTCCTTCCTTCCTTCCTTCCTTCCTTCCTTCCTTCCTTACTTCCTACCTTCCTTCCATGCTTCCATCCTATCT
>CAUYQV010114380.1:0-13778 GCA_963574575.1 Galagoides demidoff | reverse complement strand
GAGGCGGAGGCAGGAGACTCGCTTGAGCCCAGGAGTTGGAGGTTGCTATGAGCTGTGATGCCATGGCACTCTACCCAGGGGGATAGCTTGAGGCTCCGTCTCAAAAAATAAATAAATAAATAAATAAATAAATAAATAAATAATCAGATGCTAAAGGTTATAAACAGGTCAACACAAACTAAGTCTAGCACTCAGATTTCAAATCCACTTTCACTCAGACAAACTCAAATATTTTTTGTGTTGTTAGAAAATGAAATTTGCCTATAATCAGTACTCAGTGAAAGCAGAATCAATAAAACACAGGACTAATGGGTCACTCATGCCTGTGGCTACTGAGTAGTACAGTAGCCTGTCACTTAATTCTCCAGGAATATAAGAGAGGAGAAGAGAAAAGGTGTTTGAATTGTTCCAGTTCAAAATTCATTCAATGTTCTGTAAGCAAAGAAAATAAACCCTTCACTATTTACAAATTCAGGCTTGATTTTAACCCAGAGCTAAAAGGCTTTTGACTCTTTACCCTGTAGATCTCTTGAGATGACCTTCAGCTAATTTCGAATGAAGCAAACAGGCATCTATCTATCCTCCTCATAACCCTTCTCCCTTCTTTTTAAATTGTATCTTAATGATTTTATACCATTTCTGGTTGCATTCCAAATTCTTTATTTCCAGCTCTCTGCTGTCCAATTCTTATCAAAATATAAGTTGAAAGAAAAATATGTGTAGAACACTACTTGAAGATAGGTAGTCCATCTAGTCTTCTAGATTTCCTAAAATTTACCTATGGATCAAGCCAGAGCAACAAAATGCTATGTACCTGGACCAAATCATCTTGAGTTAATCCTTCACTTTTTAAAATTTCAGATTTATAAGTTGTTATCTCATTGTACCAAAGAATAGATGAGACAGAACCTGGGGAATTTAGATTCTGAATTCATTTTACAAAGACTATTGAGGACATTGACATTATCACACATCCAGGGTCCTATCCCCATTATTTAGAACTGGAGGAAAAATTTATCTAAGGTCTTAATACCAGGAAAAACTGTTTCTCCTGAGCAATTGGTTTGTTATTATTAAAACTTCATGAATACCACAAATCTATGTTTCTTTTTGCTGGGAAATTCAGAACCAAAATTTCAGGGTACCTCTACCAACTATATATTACTTCCATTATTCATTCCCATGTATTTACCTGCCTTCGATTTACTGTCCTTTTCCTTTGATTTACTTATCTATTTAACCTTATGTGTTGTGTGTGATATCTATAAGTTGTTCAAGCCCTTTAAGGAGTAAGACTAAGAGATTAGAGACATTAGATAGAATGTTGTTTTCCCTTGGCCATGATTTCTCACTGTACATCCATTTTTAAAAATACAGAGTTCAGATTCATAGGTACTTGAATATTTAAAAAAATTCTTTCCTGCCCAGAGACCTTCCTTTATTCTATATTTTTATAGATTATATGATTTCTGCTAACAATGCCATAAATTTTTTGAGGAAATCTCTGACAGTCCCAGAGGAACAACTGGGTTGGTAAAATTCACAGCTATGTCAGATATCTGTCTCCTTTCCTTCTGCCCTGGAATGGCCAAATTTGTTCCAACAAAATACATGAGCTCAAACAATTCTAATTACTAGGAAAGGGGAGGAGATGGGAATGAAACTAACTTTCCTGCATACCAAGAATGCATCAATTACATATGCTAAGTATATAATATAATACTTACCTTTACAAAGGAAATCTTAATTTCCTCCAGAGAGACTCTTTAACTTGGTACAAGAGCTACTAAATAATAATGATGATAGTGGAAAAAAATATTATACCAGTAAAATTTAACTTACTGTGTGGTAAGGATCATGTTACTCACTTATATTTGCAGTGTAAAACAAAAAAAAATGAAATAAACCTCAAACTGTGTACCTGGGATATTCTACCTACCTGGGAATACACAAAGATTTGAAAGTTCTTGCTTTGGCTCAAAATTCTGTAGGTACAGTGATAATTTCAGGTCATTGGCTTTCTGGTAGTTCTTCAAAGCTTCAATTCTCAGCTCAATCACTTTGCCATAAAAGTCGTTCTAAAAAAGGACATTTTTCAAAACTACATATATAGTATTAGCTTCTCTGAAACTATTGTTACCCGAGTAAACTTTACCTAGAAGTTAAAAAATAATATCATCATTCTCAGTCTTTAAAAACAGGTAGAAAGCATTTGTGATTTTTTTCCCCCATTTCAAATAAACAAAATCAAGAACATAGGAATAAATACTATTTATTCCAAGTTACTCAAGGTGAAGATAGGTCCCTTTTAACAATTTCCACAAGACACACTTCATATCCAGCCTTAGAAGATCTTAATACCTGAAGGATCTTGGTTTGTTCCTGACACTTGATCCATTCCATTGTCCTCTGTTCCTTTTCCTGGTAAAAGAAAGAGCATTGGGTTACAAAGTAAATTGAGATCAGGTATCAGTTTTCTCAATATGCTGAAAGAACCTAATAACAAAATCATGGTATCATAGATTCATTATTAAATTGGTTGCAACAGCACAATCTTCTTAATTGGCCTCACCTGTATAGTCTATCCTGTAAAACAATGATTTTCAACTGGTATTCCACGAAAAATTTTAAAGATTGTGAGTTAAATTATTTTTGGAAGAAGTTCAAAGCACAGTAAGTATATTCTTTTTTCTACTTTTTTGTTAATCGACATAATTTAAGTGTGCCTCTGAAGTTTAACTATAGGTTCAAGTGTGCCATGAGATTTTTAAAAGGTTGAAAACACCACACCACTCTAAAAGCTAAAATCTAAATGAAAAGGATTATTTTCTGTGAATGAGTTATGGGAAGTTGAGATACAAGCATACTACCTCTAAATACACATAAATTTTCAAAGACAAATCAATAAGTGTTCTGACATCACATAGCTATTGCAGAGTTGTCATTGGTGGTAGGGCATCTTTCATTTTGCCCTAACATGACTTCCCAGAAACTTGGGTGGTACTCTAACTCAAATATAATATCCCAAGGGGACCAGATCACCTATGAAAATTTTCACTGGTTCAGGAGCATACCATAACTTAGGCAGATTACTACATATTAAAGACTTCTAATTTATCATCCCTAAGAGCCACTACCGTTCAGAATGGTCGTACTACCTTCCTTCCTCATCTCCTTCACTTTCTCTGCAAATGATGTCTCCAGTTCATTCTCGGTCTTCCTAGGTGATGAGGGGGATTTGGGAGCCTGGGATGAAAGAAGAAAGCTAAAGGAATAGGAGGTCACAGGATGGAAGTGCAATGTCTTAGCAGCCCATAAATCTCATGTGCCCTAAAAACCCAGATCCTACCTATCTTCCTACCCAAATGAGCCCTGATTGTCAACCATCTCCAGCTGTGTGGCACCAACAATCTTGTAATTCTAAGTATATGTAGTCCACTTGCCTTTCCATCCTGCAATTCTGCCTTATTTTTTATCTCCGCTGCTTTTGGTAGATCACTGAATTCTTCTGACTTGAATGTCTGTGGAGAGACATATTTGCAAAGCTTTAAATTAGTAGAAATTAATGAGGGAAGTGGAAAATCAAACTTCCCTTGATTCTCTAGCTTTTAGTTCCTGCCAGTCAGCAACTTCTCAGGGCCTAACATGAAAAGTGTATTTCCAAAGTGGGTTCACAATGTGATGAGGCCTTGCTTTCATTCCCTCCCTTGAGTGTACCTTATAATAATAAAAAGTATTAACTGAACTTTTATTATTAATATATTCCAATCAGGCTATCTTATTTCCATTTATAGATGAGAAAACTGAGACTTGAAGAGGGTAAGTTATTTGGGGGATCATACAGCTAGGAAAGTACAGAGCTAGGATTTGAACCAGATCTTTCTGACATTGAAGACTGTATTCTTGGCCACAAGGCATATTGCTCTTCTTCATTTCTTCCTGAAATATGGGTAGGGTAAGTTGATTACAAGCCAAGTATATGGACATCCTTCATTTTAGAATGTCTTTTAGGAGTTCTGGAGAAGGTAAATTTTTTTTTTGTTAAAGAAGGTGCATTTTGATAGAGGAATTGTGTTGGCACATTTCCTTTGCAAGGACTCAAGAACTCTGGACCTAAAACTTTTGATACCTCACCTTATACAATTGATAGGTAGCTGCCACTGAGAACCTAGAGCAGATCTCAATACAAGATGCTTGTATTCTGAATGTATTCTGATTATTTGTGAAAAGGTGAGGTGAAGAAAAGCAGTCAGAGATCATACCACATACCTGTTATATCAACAAGACATAATCTGTGCTTCTATTTATATCTTAAGAAAAGAGCAATGGGTGTCCCAAGGGATCATCCCACAAAGGAATTTCCCATCCCCCCAAACCCAGTTTCCCAGTAAAAGACCCTAATATCGTTCTCTTAAATAATGTAATGATTGCTGTAAAATCATAGAGACATTAGAATTAGATATTTGTTATTCATTCACTCATCCAACTTATTGATTCTCTACTATGTTCCAAGCATGGTGCTAAGGAGCTAGGAATTCAGACAAAGAAATCAAGATACTGGAGGAGTTTGTATTGGGAAGAGGGAGAAAAGAGTTTATAAAAAAAAAGTAAAAAAATGATGTTTATATTATGAAATGAACTATGGAGGACATGAACAGAATTGCATAATTAAAAGTAGGAGGAGGGTTCCCTATTTTAGATTAAGCAAATAAGGCAGGCCTCTGAGAATGTGATATTTATGCTGAGACCTGAAGGATCAGAATGAGCCAACCATGAAAAAATAGGAGGGGATAAGGTAAGAACAAAGTCCTTGAGCTAGGAAAGGGCTTGGCATGTTTGCGAAATCACAAAGAGGCCAGTGTGGTGGCTGCATAGAAAGCCAGGGTAGGACATCTATGAGAAGAGACTGGAGAGTGGTTGACAGCCAGATTATGCCTCAAAAGGAGTGGCTGTAAAGGTTTTTTATAAGAGTGACATGCTTTGATTATTTTGAAAATATCACTATGGCTACTGTGCAAAGAATGGATTGGAATGAGGCATGAGTGGAAGCAAAGACATGAAAAAATGAGGATGAATGGAGGCCAGAGATAAACAGGATTTTTGCATTATGATCTGTAGGACAATACTTTCAAGAGATCTTTACAGGCATACCTTGTTCCATAGCATCTCCATTTCCTTCCGAAGCATCGTGTTTTTCCTTTCCTGTTGGAAGGGGAAGAAACCAAACAAACAGAAACATGTGTTTCTCTTGCTACTGAAGTGAAGTTGGAAGAAATTCATAAGTAATGGTGGAAAAGGCATACAGGGACATAGTAAACCACAGAGGAAGGCAATGAACTTGCCTAGGCTCAAATCCAGGAGCATGAAAGATGTGTTTGATGATGATCATGGAAAAAACCAAATTAACAAGTTATTTCAAATAATAACTTTAATTATAATGATTGTGAGATTGTAGAAATGAGTTCCTGGGGTGGCGCCTGTGGCTCAAGGAGTAGGGCACCAGCCCCATATGCTGGAGGAGGCGGGTTCAAACCCAGCCCCAGCCCCCCCCCCAAAAAAAAACCTGCAAGAAATGAGTTCCTAACACTTAAGATGTTCTCATATGGCAATTTCTCTGGAGCTTAGGCCAATAATTTCTAATTTTTAAGATCCTTTACATTATGTTTTTTAAAAATAATCTCATAAGAAAATTTGAGAGCAAACTCTTTTACTTGGATAGGCATTTTCTATTTTTTTTTCCTGAAATGTGAATGGTTAATATGCTTGCATTCATTAACCCTTAGATGAAAAGGCTTTAGCTCTTACACTGAGGCTGGTGGATTCAAACCCAGTCCAGGCCTGCCAAACAACAAGGACAACTGCAAAAAAAGAAAGAAAGAAAGAAAAGAAAAAAAAGCTGGGCATTGTGGCAGGTGCCTGTAGTCACAGCTACTTGGGAGGCTGAGGCAAGAGAATTGCTTAAGCCCCAGAGTTTGAGGTTGCTGTGAGCTGTGATGCCATGGCACTCTACCCAGGGCGACAGCTTGAGACTTCATCTCAAAAAAAAAAAAACTGTTAAAGAGATATAATTAGTCCTTGTTCTTCCCAACATTCCTTCTGACTCTCTTTAGATCAGCCTGGACTTTATAGAACAAGGAGATAGGGGTGTTGGAGCATCAGGTACTAGAAATGAGTACTCTGTTTTTCCTTACACACTGACATGAGTTGGAATTTATCCCTGTTGAGGAGACCATTCTTGGAGTACCCATCAACCTCTTACCAGATTCTGTTTCATCGCCTCTGCTTCCTTAATGAGCTCTATAACTGAGGATTCATCATACACCTTCCCTGCCATGATCTGCCTCATGATCTGCAGACTAGAAGGAAGAGAGATATAAAACATAAAACACAACACAGCACATACATGCTCCTAAAGGGTAATATTGATAATTCTGCAACCAGTCAGTAAGTACTCTACTATGGAAGTTGCAGAGGGAATAAAGTCTCTGGCGTAGGCCCAGCACTGTGGCTCATGCCTGTAATCCTAGCTCTCTGGAAGGCTGAAGCAGATGGATCATTTGAGCTCAGGAGTTGGAAGACCAACCTGAATAAGAGCAAGACCCCATGTCCACCAAAAAATGGACAAACTAGTTAGGCATTGTGGTGCATGCCTGTAATCCTGGGGACTTAGGAAGCTGAGCCCAAGAGCTTGAGGATGCTGTAAGCTATGATGATGCCAAGGCACTCTACCCAGGGTGACAGAGTGAAACTCTATCTCAAAAAAAAAAAAAAAAAAAAAGACAGAGCACGGTGCCTCATGCTTGTAATCCTATCACTATGGGAGGCTGAGGCAGGCAGATTGCTTGAGCTCAGGAGTTGGAGACCAGAATAAGCAAGAGCATAACCCTGTCTCTACTAAAAGTAGAAAAACTAGCCAGGCATTGTGGCAGGTGCCTATAGTCCCAGCTACTCTGGAGGCTGAGGCAAGAGGATTTCCTGAGCCCAAGAGTTTGAGGTTGCTGTGAGCTGTGATAATGCCATAGCACTCTATCTGAGAGACAGAGTGAGAGTCCTCTCTCTCTCCAGGAAAAAAAAAAGTCTTAGGAGTTATGGAAGTTCTTCTGGACATCATAGAAGTTCTCTATTACTAGATTGATTCATTTCTCATTGACCTTTGACTTATCTATAGGCACTACAATGAATTATGTGCTCTTTAATGACCAAAACATAGGTCTCCAACAACCAGTGAGACTCCTTTCCATCCCCCTCAGAAGAATCCTTTGGTGTCTGAATTTCAGAAGAAATGGGGGCTCTGCCCCTGTAAAGGAGGAAACTGAAAAACCTATTATCTTGTAGGATGAATCCCAGAGTTATATCCTACCCCATCTCTTTCACTTTCTCCTACCCCCGTTCTTCTCTATAGAAAGATACTTGAGTTTGCTAGGGAAACCATTTGTATCCCCATGATAGCCCCCAGGAAGGCAATGAATTTGCCTAGCCTCAAATCCAGGAGCATGAAAGATGAGTTTGATGATGATGAAGGCAAAAACAGGACAAAAGTTATTCCAATAATATCTTTAATTATAATGATTGTGAGATGGTAGAAATGAGTTCCTAACACTTAAAATGTTCTCATTAACATGGCAATTTCTCTGGGGCTTGACCATGAGAGGGGATATTCTTTAAAGGCATTAATTACTTTGTTTGTGTTCCTTGTGTATATATATATTTTTAATCCTCAATTCTAAGCAGGGAGCCAGGGCTTTTTATTGTCTTTCTCTGAGAGAAATCTCTTGAGCCCAAATCTGGGTTGAGCCCAAATCTTTAAATCTGGATTGTAAGCACCTGGTGGCTTGACCACAGCTTTCTGCCCGATTTTTGTTCTCCCCAAATTTGAGTTCTTTGAGATGATTGTAAGGGTATAGAATAAAGGTAGATCCATTGAGATGAAATTTTCTGAGACCAGAAAGGAAACATAGGGAGTTGGTGGGCCCCAAGAACAAATGAGTGCTCTAGTAGAGTAAGACCTCAATACTGCATAGTACATTTAGAAAGGTTGTCCACTAATTAAGATACCTCCTAGGCTCAGAAAGTATTGCCATTTCACTGCTTGGCATAGAAAGAGTAGAGTCATTTATTCTAAAGTGATTGCACAAACATAAATAAGGAAGTTATCAGTGTGACCACGATAGACTGAAGCTATTAAAGGCTCTTAACTCTTTCCTGGGTGGGTACCTGAGGGATGAGGGCTGAGTCATACTCCATTTTACCGAAAGAAAATAAAGGATTTATTGTCACTCTGACTTTGTGATTACAAATTGCTTACTTACTACAGCTGATTTTAGTAATTAGGAAAAACATTTTAGTAATTAGGAAAAAAAAACATTGTAAATAATAATTGTCATTCTTATGGAGACTAAGTTCTCTAGCCTTTCCACCTCTAAGAATCCTGAGTAAGGAGTCCTTACCTTTTTTGTTTTTCCTCCATATTAGACATTAACTTCTGGCATAAGAGGTTGTTCTTATTTTCTAGAGGTTTTAGCATCTCTAGAAGTTCTTGCTTCCTAAGCTTTAAGTCCTCATTCAATTCCTTCAAGTAGTTGTCATCTATTTTAGAGTTTCTGTAGAAAGAGACACCATATTGTCTGCCTTAACCTGAGTTAATAGGGAGAGAGACTCTCTTTTCCCTCCTGGATAGTTACCATTCAACATCTTTCATCAAAGACTCACTTTATTTGTAAGGTCAAATGAGATCCTGAAGAGTTTGTACCGCTTGTCATCTTGAAGGGAAATGTCTACGCAAAGAATAAAGAGGCCTTCTTGAAAATATGTGCTTTCTTTTCTGATCCACTTAAGTCATCATTTTTTGTGCTGCTGTTCTTGAAACTCCTGTTGCATTGGACTGATTTTAGCCACAGTTTGAGGTCACAATGGCCCTAAGACTACAAATTCAACAGGTCTTTTAAGTAACTCCAACAACAATTACAGCTTGTTGACTAAAAAATACTCACTACATATAGTTAATTCTTACTTTAGCTCTAGCCAAATGCCAAAACTTTTATTCTGAAGTCTTTACAGGGGGATACTTCTAAGAAAACTTTTTTAAAATGGAGCCCAAACTGGCAAATACAGGGTATGGATATAAGAGAGGAGTATAGTATATGTATCATTGTCATTATTCCCAATCTTTAAAACTTGATATTACTCTAATGGCTATATGAAAGAATATTGGACACATAGCAAGAGAACTTAATTTGTGAAATATCCATGTTATCAGTATGTTCTTCTATATCCAGACTCTTTTCTGGAAGATTGTAACTCTAGGCTCACTTCATTTCGATTCTACTTCTATATTAGAACCACATTTCTTTTTTTTTTTTTTTTTTTTGAGACGGAGCCTCAAGCTATCCCCCTGGGTAGAGTGCCATGGCATCATAGCTCATAGCAACCTCCAACTCCTAGGCTCAAGCGAGTCTCCTGCCTCTGCCTCCCAAGTAGCTGGGACCACAGGTGCCCGCCACAACGCCTGGCCATTTTTTGGTTGCAGCCATCGTTGTTTGGCGGGCCCAGGCTGGGGATTTGAACCCGCCACCTTAGGTGTACGTGGCTGGCGCCTTAGCTGATTGAGCCACAGGCGCCGAGCCAGAACCACATTTCTTGACCTTAAGCTCTCCTGTCTTCACCTATGTCGTTTAGTGAGCAGATGATAACCCCGGGAGTTACACATTTTTTTTTTTTATGATCTTTAAACACAGTTTTAGGGCAGCATTTTTAGTGATGCTGTCAAATGTGAGTTGTCATGTCAATTTCAAATATTAACTGAGCAATTCCAGCCATTTTCTAGGAATGCTCTCCAAAGTAACTTAAACCCATTATCTTTTGGGAGACATTAAAGGAAGAGTATTGCAGTGGAAATAACACAAGATTTAGTTTGTTAGACCTTAGTTGGCTTAGTTTCACTGTGAGCAGTGAGTTGCTTGCAAGTTACTAAATTCTCTGAGCCTCTGTTTCCACTTTTGTAAAAATGAGAATGGTAATACTGACCTGATATGTTTGTTGTAAGCACTAAATGTAATATGCTCAGGATATGTGTTAACATTTTAGTGGGTTTTTGTTTATTTGGTTTGGGTTTTAGGATTACTTAAAGCCCCAGTTAAGGGGTCAGATACAGAAAAGCTTATTTATATGAGTCTAATTAAACTTATGCTTCATTTTCACAGACTTCTTCCGAAGGCCCTGAACTTCACTTTATATTCATAATTTTGTATTCTTTTTTGAAAAGAGACACCTCCCCAAAGTATATATCTCCAGGGTCCCAAAAAACTCGGACCTGCTTCTAATTAGATAGGATATATAACTCTCCTGAGTAACCTTCCATCCATCAAAACTTCTTAGGCAGTCTCTATGAATACTTCTTCTAAAATATATATGTGTTACTTCTAAGGTTTGTATAATACCTAGTGAAATATGATTTTGAATTAGAACAGCCAGATCAAGCTAACATTCACATTGATTGCCCTAGGAATTTCCAGGAAAAATTTGGATTGAATGAAGGTAAGCAAACATCTCACAGTTAAAAAAAGGAACTGAATGGATGAATTATTCGTGGGAGCATCTTTGACTGCATATGTAGTCAAGGTAGAGACAATAGCAGGGGAGAAAAAAAGAAAAAAGCATTGGTCACTAAAGCACAACCTTTTCAAATTTCATGTTGTGACATTTGGTTGGCAGAACTATAACAGAATTTTACAACATTTAATGGGCAGGCAACATCCCAACTCACCTTCCTTTCTGCCTTTGCTAGTGAATGATTTGAAGAGGCAGAACACTTGCTATTCTGATGTGTACTTTTCTATAGCCAATCAGCACCTTTTATTTCCTAACATTCTAATGGCCATTTGTTAAGTTGCAGTATGACTTCCAAGGATAATGTTTGCCTTGTAATAATATATATAGACTTCAGTGAAGAACTTAAAACCCAAAAAAACAATATTGAAAGGCAATAAATTGGTGTGTGGTATTATCTCTTGACACAGGGGGAAAATGTAGATGACCATTAGAAATGGAAGGAAGGGAAGTTGACTATTATTTTTTCTTGAAGTAGAAAGTTAGGTTATTTGTTGATTTAGGAAGTGCAGTAGGAAACCTTGGAAAGGTGATGACTTAAAATTTGGAATAGTACCTGAGCCCTGGGAAAGGAAGCCAACCAAGCAAGAGTGAAAGGATTGCCAAGTAGGGCAAAGGGTCAAGGTGAGTTTGGAAATGCAGATTTTTCATGGCATGAATCAGCAGTTATACAATTTTCTCCAGCAGTACTTGGCAAACTAGAAGCAATAGTAGAGAGAACAGATGGTTGTTCGACTGTGGACTAAGACTTGGCAGAATGTATAAGCAGAAGTTCAAGGGAATAAGAGGGGTGAGAGTGCTTGTCAGAGTATTCATCAAAAGGTCAATCATAGTGTTTTGGCTATGCAAGGAAGAAAATGAGGCAAGATGTGGCTAAGACAGGAAAGCAGAAAGAGTTTGAGATTGAGGAATGTGGAGGTAGAAGAACAAAGGTTATGGTCAGTGAACATACATCTTATGAAGTAACTTGTGGAACCTCATCACTGTTCAGATAAATTATAGTAGCAATTTATAATGTTCTTGCAGTAAACTTCATATCTGTTACTTCCTGTCACTGCATAGTATTCACTAAAATTCATGTGGTCCCTTAAAATAGACCTTATAACAAGCTATTCACAATGACCTCATCCAACATTATAGCATTTGAGTTTAGTATCTGTTGAGAAAACTTGTGATGGCTCTAAAATTAGAGAACTCAGAGCAATACCATTTTAGTGTTAGTTTTGCCAGTGGAAGATCAGATTGGTCTAATTAAATCAGGTCTCCAAGAGTAAATATGGGGCTGGCGCCCTACTCCTTTGAGCCACAGGTGCTGCCTGAAAATAATTTTTTAAAATAATTTTTGTGTAGTTCTCTTGTGCTTTAAGTTCCCAGGAGAGTAAGATTTGCTGACCAGAACTTTGTAACTTTCTCTTGCACTGATGTGTTTCCTTTTAAGTTTCTTTCCCAGGAATGGCAGAACCTTCTTTTAGCCATGAGATAGTTAACTACAGAGCCTTATACCACCTATTGTCTGGAAAAGACAAGACAAGTGACATGCCACCAGAGATTGTTCCCAAGGACTCATTGAGCCTGAGCACAGGACTGAAAGAATAACCAGTATTAACGCCTAGCTCATTATAATACCAACATTACTGCTCTGGGAGAGACTTAGCCACCATTTTTTATTCATGGGATATATGTCTCACTGGACTTTCATGCCCCTCACTCCACCCCAAACACATAATGATGTTCACTCCTTATGCTTTATTCATTTTCACCTCCATAAAACCCCCTCTGGTTAAAGAGGTAGATTTGAGGCAGTCTGTGGCTCCCTCTCCCAGCAGACACATCTCCTGAAATAAGACTTTCTTCCTTGACAATCCTTGTTGTCTCAATAATTTCACTGAAATAATCTAGGTGACCTGGAAAAATAAACTTGGACCCACTCAGATGTTATTAATTGGTGATTTATTCACACCTGCGCAGGGGGCCATTGTTTTAAGACAAGCGGCCCCAAAGTGCTGGGGGTTTTGTGTTTTATACCTTCTTTTCTCTGTAGCTTAAGTGAGGAGGGGGGATGAGGAATGTTGCCATTGGCAGGGTTACAGTTTGGTTGTCAATGGATACATTTCATATTACAATGGTTATGATTATATAACAATAATTGATCAATGGATGCATCTTAAATCACAATGCTTATGGTTATACAACAGTAATTAATCAAGCCTCGGTGAGTTTTCCACCATTGTTCATCTACTGAGAACTTGGGGGATTTGTGAAACTTGGGACTTTAGGTGCCTCTTTGAATTCTGGAGAGCATGGGAATGTGGCTGGGAAGGCCCCTAGGGTGGAGGAGCTGGGGAACAGGAGAGGGCAGGAGGTTGCCCTTAAGGCAGGGGAACTGGAGAGGGTGAGGGAATGGGAGAAGGCAGGGAGAACAGGAGCTTGCCCATAGGGCAGGGGAATGGTAGAAGGCAGGGGGACCTGGGGGAAATAGGGGCTTACAACATCATTGCTGTGTGATGAGCAACATGAACCCCCTTGTGGATTCATTAACACTTTCCTATCCCTACCTCCCTCAGCTTTGGTTATGGCAACAAAATCACAGAATTCCTCAGGGAGAAAATGTAAGAACTTTCTGGGCCTCTCTGACCCAGAGCCAGTTCAACCCTTGAAGGAATTATAAGACTCCCATTAACTAAAAGAAAGAAGTGCTTATAAAATTGTGGTAGTAAAACCTGTTGACACTTAGAGATCTCCCACACCTCCCTTTTGCTGTTTGTTTTGACCATTTGTCAGGTCTTTATTCTTAACACTTGCTATAGCCATCTCAAAGCTATACCTATGTTTGGAGTGAATCCATGGAGTTGCAAAGATTGAGATAAATTTAGGAATTCTTGAAGTCTGTCTGTTATTGCTGAGATTTTTTTGGAAAGAAAAGTGTCCAGATACTTATTACAATGTTATGTGAACATAGGACTGAGGTGTGTGAACTTTCTGAAAGACTTTTCAAGAAATGTGGAGGCAGGCTCAGCGCCTGTGGCTCAAGTGGCTAAGGCGCCAGCCACATACACCTAAGGTGGCGGGTTCGAATCCCCAGCCCAGGCCCACCAAACAACAATGATGGCTGCAACCAAAAAATGGCCAGGTGTTGTGGCGGGCGCCTGTGGTCCCAGCTACTTGGGAGGCGG
>CAUYQV010114379.1:0-109156 GCA_963574575.1 Galagoides demidoff | reverse complement strand
TTTCTGGATCAAGAGAAGAAGGAGGCTCGGCGCCTGTGGCTCAATCGGCTAAGGCGCCAGCCACGTATACCTAAGGTGGCGGGTTCGAATCCCCAGCCCGGGCCCGCCAAACAACAATGATGGCTGCAACCAAAAAATGGCCGGGTGTTGTGATGGGCATCTGTGGTCCCAGCTACTTGGGAGGTGGAGGCAGGAGACTCACTTGAGCCCAGGAGTTGGAGGTTGCTATGAGCTGTGATGCCATGGCACTCTACCAGGGGGATAGCTTGAGGCTCCGTCTCAAAAAAAAAAAAAAAAAAGAGAAGAAGGATATAATATTATGCCTTTAAACAGCCCAATCAATATTCAAGTACCCACATCCTTGGATTTTGTAGCCTGTAAAAAACTAGATAAATCTAACAGGCAAAAAATAAACAGAAAGCAAACCCCACTGGTGACATAGGAAATGTGGGGAAACATCGACTAAAAATCAATTTAATAGTGAGTTCTGAAACAGCATTTTTCAAAGCAATATTTTTTTATTCTGTGTATTCTTGTGTATCCTGGGGAAAGTGAGGTTATCTTCGGAGTTCATGGCAGTTGATTATACATAGTTAAATCACTGGGTAAATATAGTGTGGATTTTTAACCTTGCTATGCTAAAATTTATATTCTACCTTCAGTAGACATTTTAACCTGATTTTACCACAAATTATAGAAATATCTCAGTAGGCAAGGGAAAAGAAAGGCTGGCGGTCGCATGAGAGAACCCGTGTCAGTAATTCACTTACTTGTGTTTATATCTTATCTTGCCCTCTATCATCTTCTTTCTATCTTTCCAACCCATTTACCAAAATAACTTGAAAAAGTGCCTCATAAGAAATAAAACTTTCCAGAGATGGATGAGAAAAGATTGAAATTTACCAGTGTGTGATTTTTCACCAGAGGGCAAATACCTCCTAACTTTCTGCCAGTCAGATAAACACAGTGCCGATTGTTGTATTTTAAGTTGCCCACTGCATGCATCAGCTAAGTGGGCCAAGATGTGCTAAGTATTAGGAAAAGTGAAAAAATCTCTGCTTTAGAGATTTTACTTCCTAAGAACAACTAGACACAAGTTATTTTTGATAGACAAGTGATAAAAATGAGGTTCAAGTAGCACAAAGATTTTTACTCAACTGATAGGTTTCTCTTTAAACAGCTTATTATCTAAACTTGTGTCATAAAAGGTTCATCTTACTAGGGATTAGGAAACGTTGCTGAGTTGACTCTGGCTTGATGTGGCGTGATCTTGGTTATATTACTGCCCATCTCTAAGCTTCAAATTTATTGTCTAAAGAAAATGCAATTGATTGAATAATCCCTAATTTGTAGCCATTACACCCCATGAGTTGGTATGAGGGAAAATGTCCTTTTAAAAGACAGGTGTGTCCACATTAACATGTTTAAAGGCTCCTTTTCTAGCATATATTTTAAATTTCTGCCTAGTGCTTGAGATCTTCATTCATATATAACTTTTCTCTTTCTCTCTTTCTCTATACAACATCAATATATATATTAAGTAAATATATATACACAAAAGAGTGCCAAAATGCATACACATTTTAAGAAAGAAAAAACTGTATTAAAAATTGTAATACTCAATATATACCAGTGGCAAATGAATACAAGTCATGCTGATCACCTCTTGTAATTGCAGAAGTCAAACATGACCGGAGTATTACAGATTCAAACAGGGTTTTTTTCTTTCTTAAAACGTGTATACATTTTCTGGCATCCTCTGTATGTGTCCATATATATCTGTGCATATATATATAACATATATGTTATATATGTAACATATGTATATATATATTTAACAAAATAAACAACTATTGATTTTTCCCCAAACGGTTAAGCACTTATCCAGATATCCATTTCTCACAGAATTCTCTGAAGTATTATAATTATGCTTGTCTTTCTGGCAAAGTCTTAGAGATGCAGATTCAGTAGCTAACTCAGAATCATGCAGATGGCAAATAAGAAACAGAGATTCAAGCCCAGGCAGTCCAACTCTGAGGCCCCCTTTCTTAACCACTCTCATACGCTATAATGTTCAGCCTTGCTGATTTAATATGACTCTCAACATCTTTCCAAACACTTGTTTTTCCAGGCTGAATGATTTCTTTACTGTTTCCAAACAGAGGCCTGTGTGTTCCTTCCTGACACATCTTTCATCTTGTCCTAAGCCCTGGATTCTTTTCCCACCTCTCTGTTCTCTGTACTTCAGATGGCACAGTGCTCCAGGCAGCCACTGACCCAGCTCATCAGAGTTGGTACCTGAGAAGGATCCTCTGGCTCATCATTGCCTACATGGCTGTGGTTCCAACTAGATTTCCAAGTCCTGACTGCTCAGCAGAGTGTCTGTGTTATGCTTCTTCGGTGACGTTTCATGTCCTCCAAATTGACAGTAGCCCTATATTCCCTCACAGGTAAATGTACTATCAAATGTCTCCAACCAAAAAATTTGAAGGAATTCTATATCATTCCCTGTCTGTCATCATCTTAACCTATTTTTTCCTTATCCTCATAGTCACTGACCTAAGTTTTCATCATTTCTTTTCTAGACTATCCCTGTACCTCCTTATCTACTCCATTGGCCTTCTGCTATGAAGGCCACAGTAATCTTAATAAAAGATGGATCATTTTCTCCCATTATTTTCAACATAAAACCTAAACTCCTTATAACTTTAAGGCCTCTCCTGATCTCCTTCCCCTCTTCTCCGGTTTCTGACAGCCTTGGTCACAGGTGAGGTTTATAAACCCTGCCCCCGTATTCTGGTCCCTCCTCTGTATTCCTCCACTGGAATTAGCAAGCAGCCATGTTCTCTCAATGCTTAGAGTCCCAACACCCTGGAGTTTAGTATAATACTTTAAAACTCAGACTCTGAAGCTAGGCAGACCTGGTTTAAATCACTGATCCATCACTTACTAGCTTATCTGGGTGAATCCAGCAAGTCACACAACCTCCCTGGGCTTAGTTTCCTCATATATAAAATGGGGAAAAGGCTCACTTTACAAAGTTGTTAAAGGATTAAATCATGAATATAAAGGCTTTCCTGTGATGTTTTGGACACAGTATATGCCTAATGAATGTGGACACTGCTACCAATGCAATGCACTGAAATGGATGCATGAAAATAATAGTGAAACTTAAAAATGAATAAAAAATCAGTGAACGAATGAACAATGTGTCTATGGGATGGCATCATGCATAGAAATATACAATGTGTATAGAATATACACAGATACAGTGTGTATAGGAACTCCTCTAGAGGAAGAGACAGATGCTCTGTGTCACAGAGAGGTTCAGGATGAGGCCAGGTAAATAAACAAAAATATTTCAAATCTATAAATATTCTGCCTTAAAATTTGTTTCAGAGCTGATAATAGTTTAGTATGTAAGAAACAATCCCACGCTTGTTTCGGGTCAGCCTCTCATTTTATATTTCCATGCCATGTTCTTGCCACTGGAGAGGTACTTTTTCCTGCTTCTGAGATTGTGGTCCTTGTTCCTCTTTCCTGAATTAGAATAAGCACAATGCACTTTCTATTGATGGAGCCATCGTGGTTCCTGGCCTGGAGGGACACGGAAGAAGGAAAGCTGGGGTCAGCCCATTAAGGGCACATCAGAGAACAAGTGAGCAGTGTGCACGGGGTGTGCAATCACTTGCTCTCATTAGATACTTTTAAAATGTTTGCATAGTTGCCAGTGGCAAAGATGGCAAACTTCAAGTCATTGATGGAGAACAAAATTTTTATTTTCATCCGTAGTTCTATAAAAGCCAGGGTTTAATATGATTTCCTTTTTTGTCCGAGTGTCTTTCCGCTCAAAACCATTGGTGAAGACTCAATGTCTATCTATGTTAATATCTATGTCCTTAGAAGATGGAATCGCAGGATTCACAGGCATTTCTCCAAGTATAGAGAGCAAAATAATAGCAACCGATGTATTTAAACTCTTCATATAATACTCTTTGTAATTTCCTATTCATAGTTAAGCTTTTGTTTTGTTTTGTTTCCAACTGGTGATCTTAATTAAAACTGAGACTTTCTCTATAACAATCCTGCCACTAAAGTAGGAAAATCTCCTATCAGGAAGGAGGCAGTTATGAGCTTGTGTGCATTTATAACAATTTTAAGAAGTAGTTTTTGTTTCTCTGGGCATTGCTTTTTAGAAGTCAAAGCTCCCCGTGTGTGTTTCCCACTGCTCTTGAAGTCTGTTAATAGTAAACGAATCACCCCTGGCTGGATGGTCCATTATCAGAGTACCTTTCAAGTAAGAGCCTAAGAATAAGCCGTTTACTCAGGTCCACGCTGTTCTGTACGATAAACAGTTCATTCTTTTACCAAGAATATGTCAGTCCTGCTTTATCATCACCTCAGTTTCAAAGAATAGATTTCAAATAGCCTGTCTACCACCACAGCATATTGTGGGTATTTTCTTAGGTGAAGAGTTGTAAACTTTTTTGCATTTTTAAAATTAATTATGTTTTTCATCTTTGTTATCTATTTGTTACTTCTACTACCTCTTGAAATAAAGAATCTGTGAGGTCCGCTTTGTGTTATTTTGTATAGTTGACTAATGAGGTATTCCAGTGACAAGAAAATATGTTAAACTATACATATTCAAGAAATATGGGCACAGTAGAATGTACCTAATTATAGTCCTGTTACAGGCCTAATTTATACTCAATTTGGATTAGCCAGAAGCCAACTCAGGATCATATAGAAGTTTCAGGGGCAACATGACTTATTATGGCAGAATAAATATGCAGAAGTGTCAGTTAATAGAGATTCCAGAGTCTCTGAGAAATACATACTACGTTTAAGTATAAAAAGTATGATAATGTAAAGTGTGCTTTATAAATAGCATTATATGTGCCGTTCCTGAGGAAATGAAAGAAGTAAAAATCTCAAGGTCAGTGTCTCGAACTGCAGAAACATCTTAAAGAAAATGGATCACTGATTTGTTTTCTAAATTTCATTATCCTCTTTCATAAATGCTACTCTTGTTTTGCCTACGCCAGCACCAGAGTCTCCAATTCTGCCTCCCTCCCATGCGCCAACAGGATACAGTGCTGAAGTCCAAAGGACTTGGGTGTGGAAGTCACAAACCTGAGAGTGAAATGAAAGTCTCTTCCACCACTTACCAGGTTCGTCACCAAGGATAACTTCCATTTTTAACATTCCCCAGTTTCAATAGCCTCGTCTGAAAAGTGGAGGTAATTTTTAGCACAGTGAATTTCTATGTGGGGTAAATGGGACAATTTAGGTAAAATATTTAAAATTATTCCTGGCACACACTCAATGTTCAGCAGATGCTTTCTGTTAACATGACCACTTTTTAACTTCAGTCGTTCACAGATGAGTCCTTACTATTTTGAGATTTAGCGTACACATCTTTGTTAACTTAAAATGGACGATATCATCTCCTAATGGTTGTTTTCCAGATGGAAGCAGCTTAATCCCTTTAATCTTTGCTTATCAACAATCTCGTTATGGATGCCGCATCTGGCAGCTTAGGGCATGATGAAACACTGTGGATACACAGGAAAGATTCTGGATTGCCCCACTCTCCCCGCACTCATCCTGAAAGTTCTGTGTCATATGAACGTGAAAGTCAGCGTTCCTGCATTTTCCTTTCGATTTCCTGCTTCCGCTCTGTGGGCAGCATAGAATGTGTAAACATTTTGTCATGGGACAAAGCTTCTAATATTTTAAAGTAGCAACTGTGTCTCTACTCACGTTAAGGGTCTCGTTTCCATGTCAACACACCTGGTTCCTACAGGCTTCCTTGATAAGAATTGTTTCCTGATCATTGTCATCTTGGTCACTGCCTTTTGTTCATAGTGGCCTAAATTGTTTTGGGGGCAGAACATGCTCTTGTTGACATTTCAAAGAATTATGAGATATCTCTTATTGTGAACAGTACATTTCTGTTAATTCAACGTAGGATTGTATTCATTTTGATAAGCCTTCCTATAATTGGGTGTGAGCTCAAGGGCAGTATTTGAGTTTTTTAATGGGAACGACTTCTGTTCAAACACGTTTTCCTAATCATGCAATCACGCTGATGGTATTCTGAGCCTAATCCTAGGACTTTGCATTTCTATCTGCCAAAGTTTATGTTATTAGTTTCATCTCATTGCTCTGGTATATTCAGAATTGTCAGTATTTATTCAATCATCTAATATATTAATATTATATTTCAGCATTGAGGCATATGATAGTTTGATAAGTATGCTTCAATATACAATGAAGAATAATGGAAACCTTACTTATAAAGAAGTATATCAAGAGAAAACTCAATACACAAATAGCTATAAGCTAGACTCCTCTGTTTAGTTTGGAAATAAACAATGATGAGTATCCTTTAGTCTGTAGCAAACTCTCCCATTGTTGATAATTATTATAATTGGGCAATTTGTTGAGTGAATATGGTGAGTGCTAATTCATCATTCTAAGATGTAAATCATCTAGGCCAGTAACTTTTACATGTCTTCACATTTTCAAAGATTTGCTGTACACACACACACACATGCATTCCTCTTGCTCACATAAAATTAAGAACATTGGATATATAATAATTTGCTGCTGTTATTTATTTTATTTATTCTATTTTTAAGATTTTTAAACGTCATGAGACATTGCCAGCGACCATTCTTGCATCATTCCATAAAATAAATACACCTTAATTTATGTAAGAAATTCCTAAATTAAGTATAGATACAAATTTAGGCTATTATTAACATAAATAATCTCATGATAAAAATTATTTTAGTCAAGTAATTCTCAGCTCCTCTAATAATTTGTTTTTCTTCTAGAAATATGCCTAAGGAAGATTAAGCAGTCATAAATTTACACATATGCATATTTATAATTCTTTCTATGAAAGAAATACATTTATTTTAGAAAACATGTACAATACAAAGAATAAAAAGCTTAAAAATTATTACCTGCCACCCAGAGAAAACAGTTAAAACTGAAGTGTGTAGCCTGTATTTTAAATATATTCACTAATTATAAGTCATATGTATATGCTAGTTTCATTTTGAAACTTCAAACACATTATTCACTAATCAATCATACATAATAATGATTATCACGTATCATTTATTAGTTTTCTACAATATAATTTCAATAGCAATATAATATTTCTTTGCATACCTTTTTTTCCCTGCTTTCTTGAGGTACAAATGACAAATAAAAATGGATACATTTAAGCTGTTCAAAGTGGTGCTTTGATACACACATACACTGTGAAATTGTTAACACTATCAAGCTAATTAATATATCCATCACTTTGAGTAATTATCTAGTTTGTGTATAGAAGGTCTACTTTCTTAGGAAATTTCAAATATACAATACCCTAGTAGTAACTAGACCTGATTTCTCCCTGCTTCTGTTATCATTAAATGCCTTCAGCATACTGCCAGGTTTATGCTCATGTGGTCTGGTTTAATTTATTAAGGTTTGTGCTTCTCAGTCATCCTATACTTGCTTTTGAAGGTATCTGAGTAGTCACAAGATCTTTATTGAAGAGTTAACACAATGAGGTGATAGATGAATTCCTCTCTGTTTGAATTTTCACCCATGACCACTATATAAGATAGATTTATTCATATTTTTTACTTTATTCATTCTTAATAACAATACTTCTGATTTTACATGTTTTGTACAAATGCAAGTGTGAACTATGAGCTAGGTGCTATGTTAGACACCGATTCTATAGCTGGGATATGGCTATAGCCTGAAGTCTAATGAGGAACATAAACACTAAAGACATAAATTAAGGTGTGGCACTGGAGGATTCTTTTCTGAAAACAATAGATGGGCAGACGAAGAGACCTTCTGGCACTGACATTTTATTAATCCCTAGTGAAACAGCGAATGGCCCTATTTTTTTCATTGTGTATTCTTAGCATCCTTGCCACATGGTGCAATAGAGGTGGAAAAAAGTATGGGAGTTCCTCAGAAATTAAAAATAGAACTACCATCTTATTCAGCAATTTCACTTCTGAATACATTTACAATAGAATTGAAATCGGCATTATTCATGGTAGCCAAGATATGGAAACAACCCAAGTGTCCATCAACATATGTTTATAAATATAATGGAATACTATTCAGCCTTAAAAAAAAGAAAATCCTGTCATATGTGAAGTGAATGAATCTTGAGGCTAAGTTAAATAAGCCAGTCACAGAAAGACAAATACTGCCCAATTCCACTTATGTAAGAAATCTATAATAGTCAATCTCATAGAAACAAAGAATACAATAGTGGTTGTCAGGGGCTGGGGAGTGGAGGAAATAGGGAATTGTTTGTTCAACCTGTATAAAGTTTTCAGTTATGCTAGGTGAGTAAGTTCTAGGGATCTGCTGTACCACATCATGTGCACAGTTAGTACTTACTAACAAATATTCAAAATTTGTTAAGAGGCTGAATCTTACACTAAATGTTCTTACTACACACACACACACACACACACACACACACAAAGAAAAGAAAAGAAAGAAAAAGACTTCATGTTATGTTGGAGAACTTTATTACCTTGATTGTGATAACTGCACCATGGGTGTTTGCACATGTCTAAACTCATCATATTGTACACATTAAATCTGTACCATTTTGTACATTAATTAAACCCCCAAAACTGGTGAAATAAAATTCAGAAAATTTCTATAAGTAGTTAAGGCATATTCATTAGTTATTCAACATTTTGAGGAATGGAAAGTTAACTTTATGTTCAGAGTGAGAAAGGCCTTTCTTAGCTAGGCCAGAATACACAATTGTTTTGGCATTAGACTTACTCTTTACAGTCTTGATGCTTTTCTGTTAGAATCATTCAGCTTGAATATACCTTGCATTCTCCAAATGCAATCCAGCTTACTTTTAAACCCCATTTGGAAAGATTTTCTTACGCTAATAAAAAGAAATGTTTTGAAATCAAGCTGGAAATATGCAAAAGGAAAAAACTAATGTGTATTTATTCTGCCAAATCATTCATTGCAGAGTGCTTGAGGTATGCCCAGCACCTGGGCAAGACAGGCTAGCTTGCAGAAATTTAATTTCAGAAGATAAAATGATTCTAATAAACTGACTTGTATTTTTCATTTCATTCAATTTATATAGATTGGGCTTGATGGGGGTTAGTTGTTATAAATACTCTATCAAACCACTCCAACACTCAGTGACTTAAGGTAATGGCATTTATTTAGGTCATGAACCTTTAGGTTAGCTGGAGGGCTCTAACCATCTTTGCTAGGTTCTTCCATATGTCTGGGTGGGCTAGAGTTAGTATGGTTTTGAATGGCCTTGGCTGAGATACCTGAGCTCCTTTCCACTTATCTTGTCTTCCAGCAAACTAGCCTTGACATGTCCTTCTCATGGATGACGGAGAGTGAGAGAGAGTAAACCGAATTAAATAAGTGATTTTCAAACCTGTGTCTGACTCTGGGGGTCAGGCATGTGACTTTGGGATAGTCCTACAAAGCTATCTGGCAGGACATGGGTAAAGAATTAGAGCCATTTTGCAGCCTGCCACTGTGATTGACTGTCCCAGGATCATACTAACCACAACAGAAAGCACTACATGTACATATACATACACATGCATACACTCCATCGCTTCCATAGAGCAGAACTACTTCAAAGCAATTAAAACCTCACAGGAGAGTACAGAGTTAATGCTATACCACCTTATGGCACCATATCCTATAAACATTGCACTCAAAGGCTCAAAGCTCATTCTGTTGACTAATAATAAGAAAGATGCCATTTGGGAACATTATTCTCGTAGTGAGGTCTATTGAAAACTTTAACAACAATGCAATTCATATTTTCATAGATTTATCCCCTAAGAGAAATAAAGAAAACACAATTAAATGTTGAATTACTGCTCTCCAGCAACCCATTTGTGAAGGATAATGATCTCACCAAGAAGATAAAAGTTTTCATTATGATTAGGTGTTTGAGCCCATGAAGCATTCTCAAACACCTGAGAGTTATAAGCAAAAGGCCCTCCTTTAGTTCTTTGGGCTAATTAAGAGGAATAGTGTCTCTAAGGAGTCCTCATGTGTGGGGCTTCCACCAATGCCTCACTCTGATGTTTTAGTTACAGGTTGTGATTCACAGCTGCTGGGTTTTGTTCAAGATCATGTAGTTTATTTTCAAGATATGGCATAAATTGTTCCTGTTAGGCTCCGTTGCCGAGCAAATGCCATCACTATCTGGCTCATAAATTGTACAACACAATAAACGATGGCAAACATATTTTTGCTAGTTCTGTTTTATTCTATCTCGTCTAATAGTTAAAAGTCTAATAGTTAAAAAAATGCCATTTACTCTAATTGCTATCACATGGATTTTTGATGGACTTCTTCCCATTTTATAGCCTGGGATAAGCACTCTGTGTTTCATGAAATTCTAAATTTTCTTCATCTAAAGCATAGTAACCTCTAAAAAACGAAAACATTGTGATACATCTAATGACTAGTGTTAATGATAAAAATGTATTGGGCACTTACCATTTCATTGGTGGCATTAATTAATTTACACAGCAATTCTGAACAGGAGTACTCTCACAGAAGGTAACTTCGTCACCCTTCTCCCGGGGATGACAGCGCTGTACTGCCTTTTGTCCAATGTCTGAAAATAGTCTTTTTATATATTCTTTCTAGTTTGCTATTTGTTTATTACAAGAAAATTACATCTAGGGCAAGTAACTGGAACATGACAGCTGTACAACTTTTTCAAATAGGGCAAAGATACAAAGGGCCTATCAAAA
Source organism: Galagoides demidoff (assembly GCA_963574575.1). NCBI lineage: Eukaryota > Metazoa > Chordata > Mammalia > Primates > Galagidae > Galagoides > Galagoides demidoff. Next base: position 98,348 of record CAUYQV010114379.1, on the reverse strand, counting down.
TTATTTACCAGGCCTTTCCACTCTGATTTTATCTTTGAAAACTAGATCACCACTATGAGTCTCACCACGTCATTCCAGGCTTAGAAAATCCTAGTCCAGATCTGATACATAGGGTAATTTGGAGACAGTTATTTCTTATCTGCCTATTAAAACGCCTCCATAGCACAATTTTACACTGTGCACTTTTCTGTTAGCTTTGAATATGGTCATCAAAACTGGTATTCATCAACCCTTAGCAGCCATGTCAAACCGTCTTTCTTTGAAATATGGTGGACTTTTCTACCATGTCAGTTTGGATATCTGTTCAGTTCAGGAAATTTTGTTAATATTATGTGTTCAAATCCTTTTTCTGCTATTTCTTGGGTTCTTCCTTTTATCGTTCTTTTTCTGTTGTTTCATTTTTGTCTTGCTTCAATGTCTATTATTTCTCCTGAAATTGCTTTGATTGCTTAGTCTTTCTCTGCATTTGCTGCAATGTTCTCAGGTCATTTCTTCTATGATATTATCTCTATTTTAAGATGTAGTTATTCTGAATATTGTTATTCTAATTTCTTCTGTACCAGCACCACTTGGCCTTCACTGTATTTCCTTATCTCTGTAATCTTATTATTTATCCTAGCCCATTGTTTTATCATCTTGTTTTTGGGGTTTTATGTATTAAGTTATGTCTTATTAATTTTTTCTATACTGCAAAGCACTGGTAGGAGTATTTCCTCTTTTTTGTTTTGGTTGTTCAAACTGTTGTGTCTTTTGTATATGTCTTTTTGGGAAGGATTATTTCGTATTTTCGCATGTCTGTGAGACTATTCCTGTGAGCTATACTGGATCTACATAGTTCATTTTTCCTAATATATTGTGGTGGATTCTCTTTGACTTTTCTTTCTACTTTTTACTGTGCCATGTGAGTGTTACTATCTGAGTTACAATTGGGGGTTCAGGTATTGTGCTCAGTTTACTTTTACGTTGCCTATAAATTAGGCATGTACTAGAGTTCAGTGAAATCTTTGTTGGTGAGAAAGGGCTTTCTTAAGAATTTTGTTATTCTTATATAAATGTTCTCAGTAGAGACTAGGAGTTCTAGACCCATTGAGGTGGCAGCAATGGGAGGAGAACAAGTATATACACTGTAGGATTTTGAATCATTTTTTTTGGTTCAGGGAGAAATCTGGAGTCTATGTGTTATTCAGTAGGGTCATCTACAGTTGTTCACTCCACTTCTCTTTCAGCATGCTCCTTCATTCCAAATTTAAAAACAAAGTTCAAATTGGTGATATTAAGTAAGAATTGTCAGGATTTAATCAACTTTCCAATACCTTATATAAGGTAGGATTGTGAGTAAGTTTCCCATTACCTTCTGTCCTTTTCTTACTTGTTTATGAATGGGAAGTTTTTTTTTTTTTTTCTGATGATTTTTTATTCATTTTGCTAATTGATGGAGGTAAAAATTGTGTCATGGGTACCTTGAAGTCTCATGCTGATTTTTAATTAGAGGTTGCAGTTGGATTCTATGAGAATAAAATGTATGTGTGCTTTTCCAGGGAACTGAAATTATTTGTTACTTAATTAGACTTATGTTGCTTTGGTTGCCAAGGAGTTTAATACAATAGTTCTTCCCAGTCTCATTTTTCAATATAAGCAGCTGTCCCCAAACTTGTATAAGCTGATTTCGTGACTCGTGTTAGTTTATGTTAGTGTTGGTGGGCCTACATATATCTTGCCTCTGACTGTAAGCCAACTCAAATTCTGTTTGGAGTTAGGTAAAATATGCAATTTAAAAACAAAATCACTCTCTTGCAAACAAAATGATATACCCTAAATCCCTACTGTAACAACAGCTTCTAAGCCAACTGTCAAAATATTTTCTGCCCATCATCACAAAGGGTTTCAAAATATTTTAATTCTGTGGCTTGTTAAAGCCAAATGTAATTAAATTTAAAAGTTATAATAGGCATGCATTTCTAATGCAGCCATGTGGTCATTGTTTTATAGAATCTTTCAAATAGAAATGGAACTCGCATTCCACCCATTATTGTGTATTTTAAGTTTATTTGATCTTGTCATGATGCCCTTGGTCTACAAGGAGAGAGGTTACAAGAAACTGCTCTGTCAAAATCACTTACAGGCATCTCATTGGAGATGAAACCCATTCTGCCAATCTGATTTGTCTTCATGAAAATTCAACGAAGAAAGTTTTCTCAAGTCATAGTATCTAGAAGAAGTAAAGCGAGCCCTGACAATAGCATTATTTTAATGGTAGAATTGAGATTCACAGGAAGTATGGTTCCCTTTCTAGTATGAAAATTCAAACTCTCCAAACAACATTGTGACCTATACTACTAACTGTATAGCATGGGATTGCATATTTTGTATTTTGTGTGTTGATATTCCTATGATTCCGTTTTATTCTTAGTTCACATGATTCTTGCTCTAATTAATTAGTTTACTTTTTCATATGAAGTCTTTAATGCATGCAAAAATATTTGAAGTTAAAACTTAATAAATAATTCAAATACTTAACCATTCATTCCATCACTGATGCAATATGGGATAATAATCTATATTTAAAATATCATTAACTGAATGAATAAAATTAAAAAGTCACTTAACTCTAAGTAAAATATTAAATATATGCATTTTAAATAAATATGTATATTTATTTCAGGCCCATTTAGAATGCCCAAAAGAAACATCTTAATATATAACAATAAATAAATTATTAAATATGTTATTGTTTATGTATATGATTTCTTCCAAATAATATTAAATGACAAGGGAAAATTCTTATAGTATAACTTAATTAGCATAGTGGGATATAAGACTCTGTTACTTTAGTTGATGTAATACCAACAGAAAATATCTTCAAGTAAATATATCAAATGTTGTATATTAAATATTACTCATGAGTATTGTGACCACAGATGGTTTAGATTTTGTCTTATTTCTATAGTTATCACACACGTTCTACCAAAAGTATCTCTTACTTTTATTAATAGACACATATAGTATGTTAGGTCACCTTTTAATTTTCAGTTTATTGCCATAATCTTGAAATATATTTTATGTGAACAGATATTAGTACTATTTTGTTATCCTAAAATGTTGAAATATCCTCCCTCCCTCTCATAGAAATCACCATCTTTTTAAGTTTACTAAGGAAAATAGAAGGCCTTAATTTTCTAAGAAACTGTTGTTTTCCTCTAGAATTATCCAGAGATGGTTCTCTTTCTGCCCTAACAGTCTGGGTGATTTCTATAATAAAGATGAAAATCTAAAGTTTCAAAATCATATTAGAATGCTGCCATTTCCCCTTATGCAAAATTATGCTAAGCCATTTCCATATTATTCTCTACTATAGACATTGGTATCATTCCCCACATGTTGAGAACATATAGAGTGTATTTGATTTCACAGGAGATAAAAACAAGAGATGCATTGTAATTGCTCGTGTTGAGTTATAAGTGACTTTTCCTCCTTAGCAAAATTTAGCTCAGCTTCCAGTGCATTAAACATTTAGTAATTTCTTTTTCTTGGTCTTAATCTTTCCTTCATAATAAAAAAGCACACTCTTAAATGTGGGATAAATGTCCCCTCTTATCTTACCAGTCTATATTCATATCTAAATATTACTTTTTCAGGGACTTTTTGTTAACCATGTGTGTGTATTGTGTGTTAGGAATTCTAAGTAAAAAGCGTGTTGTTATATCTAATTACATAAATAATGACAATAGTATAATAAATCAAAAATTTTTAAAGGTTTCGTCTTTAATCTGTAATGTTAAGTTGTTCTACATTCCCTGGCATGTGAGTGTCTTTGACTTTTCAGATACAGGAACAGCAAAAGGAATTCTTCTAGTTAAGATTTTTTTTTTGCTCTAAGACTTAATAACAACAGTAGGCAGTATTAGCTAGAGATTAGTACACTCTTCATCACTTGCTTTCAAAAGTATTGTTTGATTTTCATGACAATACTATAAGATTGTTCAGATTCTTACCCCAAAGATAATTTTATCTCACTAAAAAATTATATGAGTCCAAGCGCCTTGGCTCCATAGGCCAAAGGCGTGATTAAGGTCAGGAATTCCAGATACCCTGAGCAAAAGTGAGACCCCATCTCCACAAAAAAAATATAAAAATTAGCTGGGTATGGTGGCACATGACTGTAGTCCCAGCTACACCACCACCAAAAAATTGCTATCAAAAAGCATTTCATGCTACAGAGAAAGCTTTTGTGATGAGAAGAGTCAATCAATGCAGCAAACTTTCTCCTCCTTTTAAAAATTGCTACAGCCATCCCAATTTTCATCAACTACCACTCTGATCCATCAGAAGTCATCAACATCTTGGCAGGACCTTTTACTAGCAAAAAAGATTACAACTTGCTGAAGGCGAAGATGTTAGTGTTTTTCAGCCATAAAGTATTTTTATTTTTTTTTCTGTTCTTAATGCAATTTATTTATTATTATTTTTTCTTTTTTTATTAAATCATAGCTACGTACATTAATGCAGTCATGAGGTATAGTGTGCTGGTTTTGTATAAAATTTGAAATATTGTCATCAAACTGGTTAACATAGCTTTCATGTCATTTTCTTAGTTATTGTGTTAAGACATTTATATTCTATATTTAGAAAAATTCACATATATTCTTGGAAGATGAACCATAGGCGTGATTCACGCATAAAGTATTTTTAATTTAACTTAAAAAATGCCCTCATAGTAAGTTATACTATTAGCTATTGTCAGCTTCTGTAAAATAACATTTGTTAAAACATTTATTGAATTGCCTTTTTCCTAGCATGACTCACACAAAACATAAATAAATAAAAGTCAGGACATTTCATACCCTTGGAAGTTCTTCTACTCTTAAAAGATTGATTCTAGTATCAGTCTTCTTATCTCTTAAAATTCATTCAAGGATTTGGACTTCGCTTCTAATATTTTATAAACATAGGAGGAAGAAGCTTAGTAGTGTGTTTGAAGATGAGTGGTCAGATTGTGGACTTCAAACCGCTGACCATTCTTGTAATTACAACCCCCATTACCTCCTAATATTAATGTTTTTCTGTCCTAAAAATAAACTTTTAAATATTATACATTATATTATATTTTCTTTGGAACATAGATTCTTAAACAAGTTGTCTTTCTTCTTTTTTTATGGACTGTCCAAATGCTCACACATAGAGTAACAGCCATATTACTTTCCCATCTTGGGATAAAAAAAGAAAACTCGCTAGTCCTCATTTCTTATTTGTTTTCCTTCAAAATTCCTCAAAAGCTTTTCAAATTACAATCTCTGCTTCACAACCTCAAATCTTACAAATTGCAATCTCAAAATATCTCCTTTTAATCTTCCTTGAACCATTCTAAATAGTTTTTATTTCTACCACTTCACTATAGCTACTGCTGTTGAGGTCTTCAATGACTTCTATATGGTTCAATCTCCAACTCTGTTGGTCTATCAGCAGCTGGTGACAAAACTAATCCTTTCTCCTTAGGAAACTTTTTTTTAGCTTTTGATTGTTGTCTTAATTGTTCTTCCTCATTTTTCCAATCACAAAATAGTGAAGTAACACACACTCCATCTTTAAACTTCTTTATTTTCTTTCTGAACACCTTTTCCTTTTATGATTTCATCCATTCTCATTGATTTAAATCTGTCCTACATGCCAGTAATGTCCAAATCTAGTCATCATGTCTGAAACTCTTCTTTAGACACCAGACATATGTAGCCTACTGCCTCATCTTAATCTTTTGGACTTCTAATAGGCAACTCAAACATTAATGTTTAAACTTGCCCCCTCTATCGTTTCCCCCATTTCAATTAATGGCCACTCCACCTTTCCAGTGATAAAACTGAAAACAAAAACAAAAACAAACAAACAAAAAAAAACAACCAACAACCTTGGAGTCAAACTTTATGCTTACAAATTTCAAATTCACCACATCAGCAAATTCTTTTGAATTTTCTCTTCTAAACACATCCAGTGCTATTGATATGATTCAAGTTACCATTGTTTTTCAGCTAGATCAAGAGATCTTTTTTTTTTTTTTTTGAGACGGAGCCTCAAGCTATCCCCCTGGGTAGAGTGCCATGGCCTCACAGCTCACAGCAACCTCCAACTCCTGGGCTCAAGCCAGTCTCCCGCCTCTGCCTCCCAAGTAGCTGGAACCACAGGTGCCTGCCACAACGTCTGGCCATTTATAGGTTGCAGCCATCTTTGTTGTTTGGCGGGCCGGGCTGGGGATTCGAACCCGTCACCTTAGGTGTATGTGGCTGGCACCTTAGCCAATTGAGCCACAGGCGCTGAGCTGATCAAGAGATCTTGTTAAAATCTGAGTTAAACTACATCATTCCTCCATTTGTTATTCTCTAATGGCTTCCCATCTCTCTCACAGTAAAAGAAAATGTTCTCGTTGTGACCTAAAAGGCCCTGAGTTATGGCTACCTTATGTTTGCCTTTTCACCAGCCACACTGGGCCCTGGGTTTTCTGGGAACACTCCAGGTGGGCTCTTATTTTTGCATTTGCTTCTCCCATTGTCTGGGATGCTCTTCTCTCAGGTACCCACGTGGCTGGCTTTCTCACCTTCTTCAGGTCTTTAGTTGAATGTCACATTTTCAATGACTCCTTTCCTGTAGGCTCTGTTTAAAATGTCACCTCTACCTGCCCCTATCCTATCTCCCTACTTTGTTTCTCTACTTAGTAGTATTCACTGTCTCACATACAATATATTTTGAATTTAACTTGCTTATTATGTGTCTCTCCCAAAACAAGAATGTAAGTTTTTTTAAAATCTCTTTTGTTCAAGCAAAATATATCAACAGAACCTAAAACAGAGCCTAAAATAAATTGTGTACATAATAAATATTTGTAGGATGAATTAATAAGTGCACACAAAACTATGACTAATATAGTATACTTTTAAACTTTGGAGTGAATTATGTTATTTTAGACAATACACTTATTCTTCCAAAATAATTTGCATATGCTGATATCAAATTTAGGTTGTATTACATTGTACTTTCCTTACCTTACATAAGATACACAAAGTAGACAATTCATAAAATTTCTTGGATTCATAAAAGTTTTACATGCATATAAATGGAAGTGAAGATAGACAGGAGACATGAACAAAGTAAGAATAATCAGTTTGGGATTTAAAATTATATCACATAAATAAAGTCAAGATAACCAGGTTGAATTAATAGATGAGCATATGCAAAATTTATAGATACTCCTCTGCCTTAAGTAGTAAAATGGAATTGTTGATGAGCTTTGCTCAGACACATCTGAAACACTTTAGATGGTACCAAAGCAACAAGCTAAGAGGGATTTTTTTTTTTCAAAATGTTGCACTGCCCTGATCATGGAGACCATTTTCTAGGCATAGTTTTAGATTTACCTGTAAATTTAAATACACATGTATATTAGGTAATCTATTTTTAGGAGAAAAACCTTTTTTTTTAATTCTCCAAGAGGATGAATGAACGTTCCAAATATGCCATTGTTGTTACCCTTGAACCAAGATGCTGCTTTTTGTAGCCAGACCGGATGGAATAATTTGGAGTCTTTCTGGATCATTCAAGATTATCGATTTGTCTGGCTATAGAGCACCTGCAGGGGAGCCTGGGAGACAGGAGTTTTAGTCTCAGTTCTTTTTTCCCCCTCCCTTCTTTTGCCCACCATCTATCCCTGCATATGCAATGTTTGAAAGCCATAATAATTAGCTGATGACACATTTGAATGTGAATAAAATTCACTGTGTATATGAAATAGCTTTTTAAGGGCTTGATTGGAAAATTATAATATGATTGTTTGCTAGAGATATTGTTGAATGGAGTCTTAGATTTTATGAAAGATGGGAATGAATGTCCTTCAAGTTCAATTTTAAGCTTCTAGATTTGACAATATTTAAAAATTATCCATTTACATTGTATTATGGTGTTTATGCAAGGAAATGGAATTTCATTCCTGAGCCTTATTTATAATTTCTTTTTAATAGAAATCTGTAGTTGTAAAAACATTTTTGATTCTATGTATTTTGCATGAATAAATAATAGAGTCTGGAAGCAATTGGCAGTTGGTAAGAAAAGAAAACTGATAGCAACAGAGTATTTTTAAAATATAAATGACATGTTGCAGAAAATCTATTTAAAAGAGAAAGCTGGCTGCAATTGTAGAGTAATATAATACATCATTTGGCCCAAGTTTATTTCCTTCTAAGAAGGAAGTTGGCATAATATGAATTGTTCTCTGAAAATGTAGATTAAAAACTAAGAAGCATTTTGATGTGCACATGTATCAGCAGCCTTATTAATAAAAAGAGGCAACTATCAATTGTTTGAAAAGAAAAATTGATATGCCGTGTAGCATTTTAATATCGGAGTATGAAATGTATGAAATAAAGTCAGTCTATGAACATTAAACAGATTTTGAACCAAAGTTACCATTAAATTCTTTGTAGATAACATATAACATTAATAAGAAACTTTGGATATCCCGGCAAAACTAGATCTAAAATTATTACTGTAGTGATGACAAAACAATGGGACTGAATTTCTGCTTTTCTCATTAGTTAATTTGGATTTGTACAGGTATGACCAAAATACTGGTCACAACCAAACACTTTAGAAATTACTTCATTTTTCTTGTTGAATCTTTTGCTGAGAAATTTAAGCTAAGCTATAATGGTTATCATACTTTTTCTATGAGAGAACATTTTTAGAAGTACATGTTTTATTCCAGCCAAATATAAAATTAAACCTGGTGAATTCTCTGAGGCAAGGTCATGTTTCAAAGAAATCCTCTGTATTGGTTGTGAGAACAAATAGATAAAAATATTTTGTACTAACTGAGAATAATGACAGACATGATGAGGCATGAGGGAATGTCAAGTTATTTGATGTCTTAGCAGTTGGAGGATGGTAAATTCCAATAATTGTTATCTAAACATTAGAGCTAAAATTGAACTCAGCCATTTACTTAGAAAAAGTAAATGATTTACATTGTCAATGTTCCTAGTGAATTCAGTTATTTGTATTTAAGAATAAAAACATGACAAAAGTATGCATGACTATGTGAATATCACCTTTCTTTATTAGCATTGCTATTTGGAAATTTATTTAAGACAGATATAAGATGGAAAACCAATACAAAAAGTAGATTATCAAGACCCAAGATAATGTCAACCCAAGACATTATGTGACAGATAGGAAATCAATACAATAAAAAAATTGAAATCTGTAATTATAGAGTCTCTCTATTTTGTTTTTAAAAATAGTACCTTGATCTAGCCATATCTGAAGGATTTTCTTTTGAGCTCTTGAGCCAATCCATTTCTATTTTCTTTTAAATACCACTTGAGTCAAATTTTTATAAATTTCAACTATCAATCTTCAAAAGATGATTATTCTTCTATATACATATAATTCTTATTTTGTATTAATCTACTTAAAGTGTATCAACATGCCAGGCTACTTTATATCATTTTTTATCAGTCTTTTCTTCTCAGGGTATTGGATCCTGAAGCTTTAACCATAAGATTAATTTGTAACTTGCTGGGGTTCCACTCCTGAAGCAAGGGTATTTTAAGACCTCTGGAGCTGGCAGTGGTTGACTGAAGAAAAGTAAAGTTAGAAACGATGAAAGAAAATGAGACAAGACAAACAGAATAGAATTTTCAAAGGTGGGAACACAGGGGACTACCTAGCTTGTGGAGCTCACAGTGGTAGCCATGAGTGGTTATTCCATTCAGCTTTTATTAAAGGCTATTTACTAATTAGCCAAGAGGGTAAGCTGAGGAAGGGAACAAAGATGTCAGCAGTTTCTCTGAGTGAGCATATCAGCTCCTATTGTTTCTATAATCATTAACTTTAAGAGTCAAGCAGTCTTGGCTCGGGCCTGTGGCTCAATCGGCTAAGGCGCCAGCCACATACACCTAAGGTGGCGGGTTCGAATCCCAAGCCTGGGCCCGCCAAACAACATTGAGGGCTGCAACCAAAAAATGGCCAGGCGTTGTGGCGCCTGTGGTCCCACCTACTTGGGAGGCGGAAGCAGGAGACTGGCTTGAGCCCAGGAGTTGGAGGTTGCTATGAGCTGTGATGCCATGGCACTCTACCCAGGGGGGTAGCTTGAGGCTCCATCTCAAAAAAAAAAAAAAAAAAAAGAGTCAAGCAGTCTTGAGAAATCTGGAACCTGAGCCTTGTATGTGGGGAGCTTCCTGTCTGTGGTCACACACACAGATTCCTTGGTGGGATTATTAATCCCTCCTAGTTCACTGTAGAGTAAAATGCTACTGGTGTCAACCTCCTTTAAAGAATCAGTGGGAAAGAAGAATTTTCCTCCCATCACTACCACAGAGGGTCTTCCTCTGTGATAAAGGATATAAGCTTTCTTACCCATATTTTATGGCTTGAGCTGTTCCCTTGATTTCTGTCCCAGCCATAATACAAATCTCCACAATGTGTATTTACTTTTGCTGTTGACTAGGCAGGAGTTGGCCTAGTTACTGTTTCTTGCTAGGCCTTGCACACAACTTCCTCTATGACCATTATCCCTTCAGACTGTTCATAGACCCAACAGGGTTATTTGCAAGCTGTACCCCCTACAGGCCAGGCTTCCAGGAAAAGCAGGAAATTTTCTCAGATAAGAAATTTAGTGGTTGGTTTGAAGATAAACTAGTTGACTTTTCTTTATTCTGCTTTGCTCAGCTTATTTCTTTATTTTGCCCTTTTCCTGGGGGTGTTTTCCCTTGCTAAGAATGGGGTCTTTGGTCCCCATTATACCTACAGTAAGCATTTTGTGTGTCTTCTTTCAAATAGATGGAGACATGTATCTGCAAGTACAGTTAATCCCTTGCTCTTTGTTTCCAACACTGCAGATGCCTGTTTTGTATGACTTTGCAGAAACTCTAAGTCTGTGTCAACATGTCTACATGCCTCCAAATACCAAGAGCATTTCAGTCAGCTCTCGCTGTCTGGCACATATTGAGCACTCAGATTTTTTTTTAATCTACACAAACAGATAAATGGATTAATTTATTATATCTAATTGAATAACAACTGACTTGACAACTACTGCTCCTTGGACTTAAAATAATTTTTCTAAGCATTATATCATATTTGACATTAAAGGATGTAAATGTGCAGTTAAGAAATTTTGTGCCACATATATGTAGAAGAACACTGCATTTATCTGATGGGTAGTTTCTGTTTGCTAACCAAGTTGCAAACCATTGACCTTGCACAAGAGGAAAATAATTTCTTAGTGGGTAGGTTCTTGTGTTATGGAAAACATGGTGGTCCTAAAAAAAATCATGTAATCACTACCTCCACAGCTTTGAGAGGGGACTTATAGGTAGCAAGGATACTGATGAAAGGGGTGAAGAGGCAGAACCATGAGATCTTCTTGAGTCCTACCAAAGTCAAGAGAGCATCTGACTCCAGACCCCCATTGCTGGCTTCTTATAGAACCCTTGGGCCTCAGCAATGGACTACCTCAACAGGAGAAGTGGAAACCCTTTGCACTTTCTGAGTGTGAGAGAAATCAGGGAACTTTTCCTGCAGTCAAATGCTCTACGTCTGAGGTACAACCCCCAGAGAACTTTTTCTGAATGAAGGCAAAGATGGAGCTGGGACTTAATGCCTGAAAATTATTTCTAAAGAGAGACTGCTAGACTGCACAGGAGCCCTGAAAAAGGTAGAAAAAAATCACGAAATTGTAAGTCAGCCTGAGTGTACTCTGAGCAATAGATGCCTTCTTTCCTTCTCACATAATTTATGCTCACAGGAATCCTCCTGCAAGATCCCAGAGCAGTGCCCACCATGCCATAACCCTTCCTTCGTACTGACTTAACATTCTTTACTGTGAATACTTGACTTCCTGAAACATGGAAAATATTCTCTTGTAAATGCAGAGTTCAGTTTATCACTCATGATATTCATGAATTTCAGTTGTTCAGATGAAGTTAATAATGCACACAACATTTAAGTAATAGCTCTGCAACACTTCAAATACATTTTACCGACTACTTTTTTCTTTATAAAGGAATGAAAGGGCAGATGAGTCACTCTATTTACCTACCTTCCTAGCTCTGCCTTAGAGTATGATTCTGCCTTTAACCTTTTCTTTCTGACACTGCAACACTGGAGATGAATTGGAAATGTAGAAAGCAAACTTTCCATAGCACTGACTGTGAGGAGGGGTTCCTTATTCCAACTGAGAACAAAGAGTCATAATACTATGATAATAACAGCACTAACATAGCTACTGCTCAGAGCTAGTTTTGGGGATGCATTATATTATTTAATTCTCTAGTAACTCTAGGACTTGGAGATATTATCTCCATTTTAAAGATCAGAAATTCATATTTAGAAATTTTCATTAACTTGCATAGTTACACAGTCAATATATCTCAGAGGTTGGGTTTGAACAAGATCTTTTTGATTCTCAGCTTCTACTAGGAGCTTAGATAGTATCATCCTATCCTATGTGCTTGTTACATATATCTTGCTTGGGTTTGAAGAATGAGTAAGTAGGATGGGGCAGGGAGCTATTAAACACACATGTGCACCTCACTGGTGGCCCTTGGTCCAGCAAAAGGAGAAAAGTACAAGGACAATGTTCCATTAAAGTCAGTGGTCCTCAATCTTTTTGGCAACCAAGAACTGGTTTTATGGGAGACAATTTCTGCTTGGATGGGGGTGCAGGGTGGGAGTGGGTGCTGGGAATGGTGGGGACAGGAAAGGAGGTAGAGCTCAGGCAGTGATGTTATGCAGACAATTCCTAACAGGCTACTGATTCATATTGGTCTGTGGGCTGAGGTTGGGACCACACATTAAAGGTCTCACTGTGCTACATTATTTCTAGCTAAACTCCTTGTCATAAAATTCAAGCATGCACAACCAGGAAGCAAATATTTCCATAACCTGCTCACTAAAGGACAAATGCACAGTACAAGAGGTGATTGCTTGAGAAAAACTGACTCACCTGAAATTGATGAAACATAGGACAATGTTGTAGCCCTCATGGTTTTTCCTTGATGGAGATCCCTGTTTTTCTCCCTTTTTCCACATTGCTTCTTCTAGGCTAACTATTAGAAGCTAAGCAATGTCCTCCCAACATATTTAATTTTCTGTCTTGTTCCCTCCCTAAAGTTCTTTCACGTCACCCAGGCCTATTCTGTTCCCTTGTGTTCTTTGGGGACACTTAATTACTCTCACATCATAGATCCCTTTAGCAACAACAAAAAAGACACACAGAGGGATTCATGGAAGTTGATTATTTTCCTTTTGCTCCATTACCTTTGGGTGATTTTTTCTTCACAACATTTTCATTGATATCAGGACAATAGAGCTTGTTCATGGCCTAAAGTTTGTGCCTGGGCTTATATGTGACCAAGAACAGATGCTGCCAAACATTCAAACTACTTTCCAAACAGCTTCACCTTATAAATCTTTAAATATATTTTCTTAGTATTTTCCCCCAATCCTTAGGAAAATTAACCAATATGTTTGTGTTTCATGCACCAATAATAAATGTGCCTAGTGGCAGAATTAAAAGCTATTTGAAGCCGGGCATGGTGGCTCACACCTGTAATCCTAGCACTCTGTGAAGGTAGGAAGGGAGGATTGCTAGAATTCAGAATTTAGGAGTTTGAGGCCAGCCTGAGCAACAGTGAGACTCCATCTCTAGTAAAAATAGAAAAACAAGCCAGGAGTGACGGGCACCTATAGTCCTTGCTACTTAGGAGGCTGAGGTAAGAGGACCACTTGAGCCCAAAAATTTCAGGTTGCTGTGAGCTATGTTCATGCCACAGCACTCTACCCAGGGAGACAGAATGAGACTCTGTGTTCAAAAAAATAAAAGCTTTTGATTTGCTAACCATATTAGGGTCCATTTGATTTCTAAGTTTTTGTTGTTATGTTTTGAGTTTTGTTTTAAATTTGCTTTAAAACAGCAGATCATTTCCAAAACACACAGTAGTCATGCCCAATAAGAATAGAAAATGACTTTAATAGTAGATACTCGGGCCTAGTCACAGCTATTCCCTTAAAAAAAAAAAAAGAAAAAAAAAAGACCTACCACAAAGTCAACTGAGCACATTATGGAAATCTGTGGGAAAGAATTGAGGACAAGGAAAAATATTATTTTAGGTACCTTAAAATAAGTCTTTGAGGTTTGCATTATAGAGGCAAAAGTCAGCTCATTACCCCACAAAAGCAAAGTTTAGGTGGTCGGCAGAATTCTAAGATGCCTGCACATTTCCCACTCACAATGTACCTGCCCTGTCTATGCCCCTCCCTTTGCAAATGGGCAGAACCCATGAATGCAATGGGATAGTCAGTCTCTTAGTTAGGTTATATTACCTGATAAACATGTGAGAACTTTGCAGATATAATTAATGTCTCAAATCAGTCAACTTTGAGAAAATAAAAAAAGAAATTGTCCTTAGCTGGCTTGACCTAAACTGTGAAGAATTTAAAAAGGACTTGGCTCTTCCTTAAAGAAAGAGATGCAAAGCATGATAGAGATTCTGCTGTTCCCCTTGAAGCAGTAAGCTCTTATGAAGTGACAGGGCCTACAAAGGAACCACAGGGCAAGAGCCTGAGGGCAGTTTCCAGGAGCCAACAGTGGTTCCAGACAACAGTCAGCAAGAAAGTGTCACAATCATATATTGCAAGAACTGAATTCTGCCAACTTCGGGGCAAGTGGAAACAGATCTTTCCCTCATTGAGCCTCAGATTATGATGCACCTAGCTGACACATTGATTTCAGCTTTGTGAGACCCAGGGCAGAGGGTCTAACAAATACATACAATACTCCTGTTCCATGGAAATGGTGAGAAAGAAAACATGTTTGTATTGTTTTTAACTGCTGAGTTATTGGTAGTTTATTACACATTAATAGAAAACTAATGCATTCAATGAAGCAGAAGGGTTTAATTATTGAAGAACTCTTGCCTCTACTATGTCTTCAGAATCAAGTGTGTACTCCTCAGTTCATTTTCTTCACTATGAGGTCCCCACCTGCCTTTGCAACCTCCCCCTTGTGTGCTTGTTTCCCAATATCAATCTTTCTCTTCAAGCACACTCAAGTTTCTCTCTATGCCCCAGGTGAAGCCTACTCTGATTCTTGACTCTTGTCATACGTTATTCTCTCTGTCTGGAATGCCCTTCTCCCCTTTCACATCTGCAAATTTCCTATTCATGGTTCAAAATCCAGACCAAATGTCACTTGCCCCATGAAGACTTCCCAGGACTTCTTTTGCAATAATCATTCCGGTATGTTGTCATAGTTAGTGACAGCTTGTTTGCACGTCTTTTGTGGCAGAAACAATGTTTGAAATGCCTTTGCATGATCAAACTATAACACAATGACTAGCACATGTTAGGTTTTAAGCAGCGATAATGATTTTCTGAGTAAACAATCAATGAATAACCAAATAGCTCTGAACCAAGACTAACCAAAAAGCGAAAAGGAGAGTTGCTGTATGAAACTATTAAAATAGGTACAGGGCTGATTTCCTTTTTCATCTCACAATATAAAGAACCTCTTTCTTTATATCATGTAAGGCTTATGGCATCAACAATAATTTAAGATCTTGAAAAATGTCTGCTCCAAAATTGTCATAATTTTAAACTCTGCTTAGTTTCATACATGCATAAGGGTCCTGATAGTTAAAATATTACTAATAGCAACAGTTATAAAAGCTAACACACAGACTACATGGTATTTTAGCACTTTACATGGGTTAACTTATTTAATCCTTTTAACAATCCTTATAATAACCCCTTTATATAATTTCTATATTTTACAGATAAGGAAACCAAGACACAAAGAGGTTAAGTGACTTGGTTAAATCTTTTTGATAATAAATATTGGAGCTGTAATTTGAACCAGGCATCCTGCCTCTGGTGTCTGTGCTCTTGGCTACTGTAAGCACCACATGTTCCCTCTTTAATGGTGACAACAGTGTTGATGGTGAAGGACACTCATTCCTGTGCATTTCTCTATTCAACCCTACTTTACTTGGCACCAACCTGCTTTCCTAGGACACTCTCAGAGCACATCTTACCTTCGAACTTCCAAAATTCTTATCAAGGGTTGCAAAACCACAGTCCAAACTTTCTGTGCAGTAGAATGATAACTGCTTTTCCATTTCTTCTTTATAAAACAAATTTGCATAATAAAAGCAACTCATTTCTTGAAAAATTTCCTCATTTACACATGATTTTTTTAATTAATGAATTTATTTGTTTATTATTTCAGATTAATATAAGGGTATGCATGATTAGGTTACATTTGTCGCATTTGTCGGGAAAAGTCCTAGTGCATTTGAGGCCTTCACCTACGACGTGTGCCATATTTCACTACCTTGTTCCCGTTAAGTAGGTGCTGACTGAGCCTTTTCCTCTCCTCCCCCTTCTTGAATTTAATTCTATTTTCCCTCATGTGAAACCACAGTTGCTCATCTACTAGTTTTAAATTAGTATTGAGTATATGGGATGCTTATTTTTCCATTTTTGAGATATGTTAGAAAGGAGAATGTTCTTCAACTCCATCTTTATAAAAGATGTAAAAAAAAGACACACCATTATCACCCAAAGGCCATAGTCACATCCTTTTATGGCTGAATAATATTCCATTTTAATTACTTTTGAGAAAGTTGATTACATTTCTCAAAGCTCTTCTTAGTAGAGGGGGGACAGTGAGAGTCAGAATATTTAATCCCTTTGGAGAGTGAAGGGTTCATGGAGAAACACAGCTGTGGGTCCTCAGAGCTGTTTCTCATGGCCCTGGACCAGCAGTGGCAGTGGCTTTGCAGACACAGATGACCATCTTTCCTCACGCTTCTGATTTCCTTGGCCCTTCTCTTCTGAGACAAGAACAAATGCTATGGACCCAGGTCTGATATCTTCTTTATTTTGGTGATTTCAATAAAAGTTTAGAAAACCACCTGGTGCCAAAAGCCAAAGATGATAAAACTGGAAAATTTGTTCATAGGTGAAGGACAATCTCAATCAGCAAAATCATCTCTTTTCATCTCTGGCAGTTTCAAAAACACACCTTTCGGAGGTACACGTGAAATAAAGTTTTCCAATGTCTTCTCACCCTTGACAAATCTCACAAGGTGTTTTGTTGTTTTCAAAAGACTTTATTTTTTAGAGCACATTTAGGTTTACAACAAATTGAGCCATGAGTGCAGAGAGTGCCCATAGATTCCCTCCCTGCACACAGGCCTGGCCTTCCCCATTGTCAATGTGCCTCACCAGAGGGGTCCATTTGTCACAATCAATGAACCTCCATTGACACACCATTATCACCCAAAGGCCATAGATTCACTCTCGGTGGTGTGCCTTCTATGGATTGGGACAAATGTGCCTTGACACATATCCACTGTTCATGTATCACACAGAACAGCTTCACTGCCCTGCAATCCTCTGTGCTCCTCCTGTTCATCCCTTCTTCCCCCACCCCGACCCCGCCGGCCAATGTGTTTATTGTCTTCATAGTTTTGCAGTTTCCCAAATGTCAGATAGTTGGAATCACAGAGTATGTGGCCGTTTAAAATTGGCTTCATCCACTTAATTATATGCATTTTAGCTCTCTTCATGTCTTTTCATGGCTTAGAAAAAGATATGGCTCATCTCTTTTTACTGCTGAATAATATTTCATTGTCTGGATATATCACAGCTCATTCATGCATTTACCTACTGCAGGACATCTGGGTTGCCTCCAAGTTTTGGCAATTATGAATAAAGCTGCTATAAATATTCATGGGGTGGCTTTTATGTGGACATAGTTTTCAGTTCCTTTGTGTACATACCAAGGAGTATGGTTTCTAGATCATATGGTAAGTGGACTTTGCAGAAAACTGCCAAACTATCTTCCAAAAGTGGCTTTACCATGTCGCATTTTTATCATCAATGAAGGAGTTCTGTTATTCCTCATTCTCTCCATTTTGTTCCATTTACTGGGGGGTCTGTGTGTTGTATGTGTGCTCTTTTTGGTGCTTTTGCTGCTCTGACCCAAAACTCATTCAACTCATAAGAAAATTGCTGAGCTATTTTTGTTTGTTATACATTCAATGACATTATCAATTGCGCAGAATTAGCAAGTTTTCCAATATTTCAAATCTAAGTAATTAGTACAGTGATTGAAAAGGGTGACTTATGCTACAGTGATAATTTTCAGCTGTATAGCTAACACAATTTTCCTAAAATTCCATATGAGAAATGAATTTGATTACACAAGTTCTAAAAGTCATATAGACAATCAAAAGATACAAAATAACAGAGATGATATTCAAATAAAATAGGAAAGACAGCTTGTCTTAATAAAGACTCATGCCAAATTTATAGTAATTCAAGAAGTATGATATTAGGGCAGAGAATAAAAAAATTCATGTCTTTGGTTATTAAGTATGAACTGTCAATTTCCTTAATGACTAAGTTTGACAGTTATCTTTAACATTTCACTCTTTGAAAGTACATCCTGATTCTTTAGCACTCTTGGCTTGTGATTATCTTTAAAACTGTTTAGACTAATTTTTCTGAAACCATGGATAAGTCAAAAACGCACGTTATTTTTAAATCTGAGTTCTAGCACGGAACCAGTGAGGCGCAGACAGCTCGAGCTATCCACAAATGTTTGTGAAGGATGTGGATGACAGACTAAAGGCACAGTACCACAGGCGTCTGAGAAGTTCTGTTCCATTGATTTTCATCTTGAAAATGAGCCATGCGGGCGACCTGAGACCAAGGTGGATAATGATGAGCTGAAAGCTGTGGTGGAAGTGTGTTCATCTCAACTGATACATGAGTTAGTAGCAACTCATTGGTAGTTTGACATTAATATTCCAACAATATTGGATCATTTGAAACATATAAGCAAGGTAAAGAAGCTGGATAGATGAGTTCCTCATGAATTAAACAAGTATCAGAAGAGAAATTTCCTGAGTGCTTCCCTTTCTTTGGCTGTCATGACATACTGGTGAACCATTTTTACACTGTATTGTTACAGGTGATGAAAAATGCATTTGTTTTGACTATTGCAAGTGTTACCATAATGGTTGAATACAGATGAATTGCCAAAACACAATCTCAAACCGAATCTTCATCAAAAAGCTAATATTGTGTGGTGAACCAGCCCCGGTACTATTCCCTATGGCTGTGTGAAATCTGGTCACTCGATGGCAGTGGATGTCTACTGCAACCAAATGGATGAAATGATGAGGATGCTTGTTATTGAGCAGTCAAGACTGTTCAGAGGGGATAAGACAATCCTCTTGCAGGGTTATATTATCTCACAAACAACGCTGCTCAAATTACAGAAGCTGGACTTGGAAACTCTGTTATCCACTGTAGTCCCCAGACCTGGAGCCAACTAACTATCCCTTCTTCCAGGACCATTTCTTGCAAGAAAAAATATATAATTCTCAACAAGCTGTGGAAAATGCCATTTATGATTTCATCACCACAGGCTCTGTAGGCTTCTTTGCTGCTGGCGTTAACAAACTACCATTAAGATGGTAAAACTATCGATAGGTTAGGTGCACACTTTTAAAAATTGAACTGCTTCTTGTTTGGTATATAACAAAATAAACTTTTGTTTTGAAATTGAACCTTTAAGATTTAATGACTTACAATAGAACAATCAAATAGAATTTACAGCACAGAGAGAGACCCAAGCCGGAATGGACCTAGATATATGAGAGGAAGCATCACAAATTAATTGGGAAAACTGGATTTTATTCAAAAAATGAAATTAATAAAATTGGTTTACATATAAAAAATAAAATATATTAAAAACTGTTCTTAAATCTACCATGCATACATCAAATATCCTCTAAAACCATGTGAAGTTTTAAATGTAAAAGTTAATGTAAGAGAATATCTCTATGATGTCAAGGAAGAAAGGAGTTTCATGATAATGAATTTTCATATGGAAATAAAAAGAGAGAGAGAGAGAATAGAAAAAGATAATCTAAGCAAAAAGAACAAAGGTAGAGGCATTACAGTGCTGATAGAGTCAAATGTACTGACCCACCCAGGTAGAACTGACCTACCCAGGAAGAGTCTTGTGCACCTCCCACCCAGGAAATAATGAATGAACCAAACCCTCCCCTCTTGACCCTTTAAATCCCCATCTGCCATAGTCCATGTGTGGAATTCTTTCTGGTCAGGAATTTCACCCCACCTACACCAAGGTGGAATAAAAAGCACATTGATCATACAGAAAATAAATAAATAATAAAACCACAATTTTTTTCTTAATTTTTAAAAACAGTTTTATTGAGAGATAATAGATGTTAACAACACATACAGAGTACTCCAAGAAATGTATATGTATGTGTAATTCACGGAAGGAAGAAAACTGTATTAAAATTGTGATAAAATGTGCTATCTTATATATTGTATCTGTATCTCTTGTAATTGTAGAAGTCAAATGTGACTTGAGTATTACCATTCTAACAAAAAAAATTTCCTTTCTTAAAATGCATATACATTTTTGGCACCCTCTGTCTATAAACTGTACAATATTATAAGTTTTAAAATATGTGTGTGTAAGAAATCACCATAGATAAAGTAGTAAACATATTCCTATCCCCCAAGTTCCTTAGCACCCTTCTGTAACCCCACTTAGCCACACTTCTATACTACCCCAACTCTGTGCAGTCACTGATCTACTTTCTATCACTATATAAACACACACACACACACTGTGTAAGCCTGCATTACAAATCAAAGAATAATTCATGCTGAGATACTGAGTCAGATTTTACTGTAAGACACTCATCTGAGAAGCTCAAGGCAAATCTGAAAGCACCTCATTGATTATGCATTTGGGCTTTCAATTTAAATTTTCAAAGTCTAATTGGCACCTAGGAAGAACTTTCACAGATAAGCCCAGTAGCATGCTATTTCAAATCTCAAATCCTATGCTTGGAAACAAGACAACCTCTCACTCTCCTAGTCTGGCAAGTAGCACACAGAATTAATTCATCAGCTAATGGGTTCATTTCTCCACTTTCTTAGGCTTAATAAGATGCAGCGATACAAATCAGTACCCTTCATATATGCCAGTACCAGTCAAGCTGAGAATAAAATCAAGACACAGTATCTTTTACAGTAGCTTCAAAGAAGATGAAATACTTGTGAATATATCTAATGAAGGATATGAAGGATCTCTATAAAAAGAACTATGAAATCCAGAGAAGAGAAAAAGCAAAAGACATTATCAAATGGAAGAGCATACCATGCTCGCGGCTGGGAAGAATCAACATTGTTAAAATGTCCCCACTCTGCAAAGCAATCTGCAAATGTAATGCAACCCCCATCAAAGCACCAACGTCATACATTGAAGAACTGAAAAAACAGTACTTCATTTCATATGGAACCAGAAAAAAAACCAAACAGCCAATACAATTTTTAGAAATGAAAACAAATCTGGAAGCATCATGTTACCAGACTTCAGGTCATACTCTATAGTGATTAAAACACCATGGTAACACAAAAATAGACATAGAGATCTATGGAATCGAATAGAGGACCTAGAGATAAACCCAGCCATATTATCTTTGATAAACCAAACAAAACAAAACTATACCTGGAGGAAAAAGAATCCTTATTCAATAAATAGAGCTAGGGAACTGGTTAGCCACATGTAGAAGACTGAAACTGGACTCACACCTCTAATCATTGATAAAAATTAATTCTTGCTGGATAAAAGATTTAATTTAAGATAAAAAAAATAAAAATTCTAGAAGAAAGTGTGGGGAAAATGCTTGACAAAATTAGCCTGTGAAAAAATTTTATGAGGGAGAACTCATGGAAATTGCAGCAACTCCAAAAATAAATAACTGTTATTCAATCAAGCTAAAAAGCTCCTGCACAGCTAAGGGTACCCTAACTAAAGCAAACAGACAACCTTCTGAATAGAGGAAGATATTTGCATGCTATGAATCTGATGAAGGGCTGGCAACTAGAAACTACAGAGAACTCAAATTAATCAAGAAGAAAAGAGCAAACTACCCCATTTATAAGTGAGCAAGAGACTTGAATAGAACCTTCTCTGAAGATAAGAGGTGAATGGCCAATAAACACACCAAAAATGCTCATTTCCCCAATCATCAGAGAAATGCAAATCAAAACCACTCTGAGATATCAGCTAACTCCACTTAGATTAGCCCACATCACAAAGTCCCCAAACTGCATTTGCTGGTATGAATGTGAGGGGAAGGGAACACTTCTATACTGTTGGTTGGATTGCAAACTAATTCAACCTTTATAGAAAGAAGTATGGAGAATTCTCAAAGAGCTAACAGGCACCATTCCTTTTGATCCCACAACCTCATTACTAGGTATCTACACAGAAGAACAAAACTCATTTTACCAGAAGGACATGTGTACCAGAATGTTTATTGCAGCTTAATTCACAATTGCCAAGATGCGGAAGCAACCCAAGTGCCAATCTGCACATGAATGGATTAACAAACTGTGGTATATGTATACCATGGAGTACTACTCAGCCATACGAAAAGATGGAGACTTTACATACTTTCTGTTTACCTGGAAGGAGTTGAAAAACATTCTTCTTAGTAAAGTATCTCAAGAATGGGAAAAAAAATCAAATGTACTCAATACTAATATGACATCAATATATAAACAACTACCCACCCACATAAAAGAAAAAAATATATAGTCTAGCTAGGCAGGGGGGAGAAGAGAGAGTGGGAAAGAGGGAGGAGGGAGGGCAACTGGTGGCATCTCACCCAAGATGCACAATGTGTGAGCACCCCCTGGGTGAAGGGCTCAACTATAACTTGAACTTTACCCTAGAAATAAAATCAATGTAACTTAAACATTCATACCCTTATATTAATTTGTAACAACAACAACAACAAAAAAACCATGTAGTGGTGTATGTTTGTTTTTGAAATTGGTTTTGTAACGTTAGTAGAAGAGCTTACAGGATAGTCCTGACTAACAGGTCTGATTTCAGAAAGGAGATCAGATCTTATTCATCTCTGACTGTCCTACAGCTCTAGTACATATAATAGGTAACTTAGTGACTGTTTATTACATTGAGTTAAGTAAAATTAAATACATTATGTTAATAAGGTTTGAGAACACTGCTTTTAGTACAATTCTGTGTGCTGCCTTAGCTTCAAATGAGAATAATAAGCAAAGATTCTAGTCTTTATAAATGTAGGAGAGAGCAAAGAATTTAACTGAAAGGATAGATAGAGTACATTTGGTGTTTTGATGCAGACATACAATGTGAATTAATCAAAGTGAAGTAATTTGATTGCCCATCACCTCGGGCATTTATCATTTCTTGGTGTTATCCACTAATGGCACTTAGTTTGATTCCAAATCTTGGCTATTCTGAATGATGCTGCAATTAACATGTAAGTGCAGAACTCTTTTTAAGTTCAGATTAATATAAGGGACATACGATTGTCTGCAATTGTTAGGTAGCATCTCAATTGTAGTTGAGAAGTCTTTTTGATATGCTGAATTCCTCTCTTTGGAATATATAGCCAGCAGCAAGATTATTGGATCCTAGGGCAGTTCTAGGACTGCCTCCATACTGTTCTCCATTGCAGCTGGACTAATTTATATTCCCATCAACAGTTATGGGGGGTCCCATCTCTCTACATTCTTGCCAACATTTATAGTTGCCTATCTTCTGGATAAAAGCTATTTTAACTGTGGTACAGTGATATCTAGTGGTAGTTTTGATTTGCATTTCTGTGATGACTAAAGATGTTGAATATCTTTTGATATACCTATTAGTCATTTGTATGTTTTCTTTTGAGAAATGTTTATGTTTATCCAAATCCTTTGCCCATTTTTAATTGGGTTATTTGATGTCTTCATCTGAGTTATTAGAATTCTTCATATATTCTAGTTATTAATTCCTTGTCACATGGGTGGTTTGCAGATTTTTTCTTCCATTTTGTGGGTTGTTTCTTCACTTTGTTAATTGTTACCTTTGCTATGTAGAAGCTGTTTAGCTTGATGGGATCCCATTTGTCCAATTTTTCTTTGGTTACCCCAAAGCGGGTATTCTTCCTACTCCCCTTGGATCAGGGGTTCTCAAAATTGTTTTCATGCTCGACTTGGGGGAACTTTTAAAAGCACTGATGCCCAGGCCACACTCAGATTAACTTCATAAGAACTTTGGGGATGACCCTCAACCACCTGTAGTTTTTAAGATTCTTTAGGTAGTTCCAATATTCACTAGATGTTGACAACATTGCTTTAAATGAAGATAAAAAGTGACTTGACAGCCACACTTTTGTTCTTATTTCCTGAAGCAAACATCAGTCCTCTAATAGTTTGACATGGCATTGTAAAAAAAAAAAAAAACCCACTGAATTTCTAAAAGTTAAAATGTGACCCAGGCCAATAATGGCAATTGTCCAAAAGTTAAAGACCACTTGGTCCTCTAACTTTTTAAAAGAATGAATTTTAAAAAGTAAGCATCTGAATCACTTTAGAAAAAAGGTCTAAAAATATTTTGCTAACAGATTGTCTCTCAAATTAATTAAACTTTTATCAGCATATGGAAGATACAATTTACAGCCTCCTTTTCCTTCCAGCTCCATTTCTTACTCATTGTGTTCACACGTATTTTTGAGGTGAGAGATTAATTTACAATGGTTCTTCAAAAACTATCTTTTAGTTATTAATGTTTTTGGCTTTTATTACAATTTTGAAACATTTATTCATTTTTAACAAAGTAGTACAAAATAGTTCTTTCAAATAGGATAAAGGGAGTTACTAGAAATGACAATATCTACATTAGGTCAAATCGGTTCCCTTGCTTGCCAGGTAAAATGTTTTAGAAAGAAATCAGTGTACATTACAGATACAAATTATTCATCTGGTAAGTCTTCTATTGATTTTTCATCTTACTCAGCACATTTTTGAGATTCTTTTTCACTGGGAACCTTGACATTAGTAAAAATGTTTCACATCATTTTTCTGTAAGAAGTGAAATGCTTCTAACTCATGACAAAGCATGTTTTATAAATTGCGAGCAAACTTTTGGCATATTTTTATGGTACCTTTCTCCTCTCAATTTATTTTGAGCATCATTTTTGTGTGTTAGAATGAGAATTGATTGTAGACTTAAGAAGGAATGATTTTGCTTTGCTGTGATCTGGTTGAGAGAGTATGTTCTGTATAACCTAGTGTATAATCTTGAAAATATAAATAAGAGAACAGTATTTGTTTTTAATTTCAAGAGAAAAATATTTAAGGAGATTATTCTATGGAGGTTATTGCTTCCAATTTGTGAGAGGATGTGAACTGTTTAAACAATGGTGCTAAGTACAAATTCATATTATACCTAGATTAGTCATTTATTTATTATTCATTTATTTAAGCATCCATAAACATTTATTAAGCATCTACATTATTCCAGGCCTTCTGTTAGAGATAGGATACCCCAAGTTTAAATATGACGGAATCTCTGCCTTGAGCTTATAAAATAGTAAAGTATACAGTACACTGTTCATCCAGCTAACAGGAGAGGAGGGCTCGCCTATAACATTGTACACAACCAGTTTTAAAATACAATTATTTATGTAATTTTGTTTGTGTGTGTATAACGCGCGCTAAAAATAGAGTGCAAGTTTCATATGTTATTGTATTTTGCTTACATGGGAAATTTTTATGAGATTACTTTTCATATAAAAAGATACTACTTTTTAAAATTAATCGTTAAAGAAATACCTGCTGTGTTCTTAGCAGGCTACAGCTGGCAGCATCTTCATATATCAGTAATTTCATCAATGGCAATAATAATGTCCAAATACAAGAATGATTTTGTGGGTTTTTTTTTTTTTCTGTCTAGCACATCAGTAAGTATAAGGTAAAAACTGGATAGAACATTGCTTTCTAAGGTGATCTGAGAAAAATATTTTAAAGCACTGATTCAGAAGAACGATCAAAGCAGCCAGTGGAGACATACTTCACTGGGATGAAAAGGTTCTATAAGTCTATGGAGAAAGTTCAGCGTATTAACACTGAGAGGAGATGAGGGGCAAAGAGTCATAGATGCAGTTAGTAAACATTTACTGACAATACAGTTTTGCTTGATCATTTTTTATAGCCCAAGGCAGAATCCAAATGAGGATGCTACTCCCTTGAAAGAGTTAAGTCACTTGGTCTCAGTGTCTGCCCCACAGGAACAATGAGACCTGACATTTTCTGTGATGGAAGGCTCCCCTGCAGGCTTCAGTGACACCTTGTACATCACACAATGTTGGCCCACCAAGTCCAGATGCAGAATCAATGAGGAGTCTTCAGATGAGCCAAAACGACCACACATACCACTGGTTGCCAGAGAATCTATGTGCTAAAGTGTCAAGATCTTCTGAATGAGAATCTGGTAAGACGTCATTTTATAAATGAATTAAAAATATATGATGACCACAGGGGTTTCAAATTTCAGATCACCTCCCAACCATCAAGCAAGTGACAAAGGAATGAAAACAACTATAGCTAACACTTACACAATGAATAACATATGCCAGGAACTGTTTAAATTCTTTCCATATCTCAATCGATTTAATCTGAAACCAATCTCGTGAATTTAGTACTATTAATATATCCATTTTATAGATGAGGGGATTGTGGCAAAGAAAAGCCTTACTATGCTTGATTTGCTTATGTTTCTCAGCCACTAAGTGGAGGAACGGGAGTTAAATTTAGGCAGCCTGACTTAGAAGTGATGCGATTCACCATTATTCAAGGCTGCCTCTCAGACAAAATATAGGTAGCATCAATTTACTTCAGCTTTTAAAATAAATTGTTCACAATTATGACTCAGGTGATTGAATTCAAGAATAATAGTCAAAAGAATGTAGTTGGGAGGAGGTATGGAACAGAGAGTGAATGTAAGAACAAATACATCGTTATGTCTTTGAGCAGAATAATTTAAATTGTAGAATATTTTTGCTTAATTCTAGGATCCTAGCAAAAGGATGACACATTTCTTAAAATAAATTTCATCTGCGTAGAACTTAAAGAATAGGTAGTATGTCACAATAGTCAATGATAGGACATTATAACTAAAAGGTTTAGGAATAATTTCCTTAGGGGAAATATATATTTATTTTCTCAATGTTTCTAGATGAGGATGTAAGTTTGGGGTCGATGATGAGCTCTTCACTCTAATGAAGCATCGGTTCTGTACAAACATAGGACTTGTCTTCTCCGTATTCTTGTTGTGGCAAATTCCTATGTTATCTATTCAGTGAAGTGGAAGCGGTCAGACCCTGGAATTATTCTGGCTTCGTCTTTTCATCTTTTGTTGTGGCTGCATAAAAGCATTTACCTCTTTGGGAATTCATATTCTCCATATGTTAAATGAGGTCCAAGGATCATTTTGTACTTTTCTTGTAGAATGCGTCGAAATCGATTTTGACACTTTTAAAAGAAAGAGGTCAGAAGACTCATGAAAGTGACATCAGTACTGAGGGATTTCAGGAGGATCTAGGGTTGAAGAGCCATTTAAATAATTTCAAGCTTTGCGTTTTTATTTGATTATGCTATATTGGATTATGACATTGCTCAGCTTATGACATAATAGAAACAGACATTACGAAATATGATTTTTTTAGCCTGTCTGCATGAATTAGCCTTTGGGGCCTTCATTCCTGGGGATTTCCGGGGTCTCTTTCTCTGCATCTCCAGGCATTTGTATCCTGTTTGTACAACAGCATCTTTCCATGGAAATGCAAGCCATTTCCTTCAAAGTCAACCATTTATTCTAATTCCTTGCTTATCCCAGATATGTTGCTCGAGACTTTTATGAAAACCATAATGCAACTTTCTATTCTACCTCCTGTTCTCAAGAATAACATTCCTAGTAAACACTGCTGCGTATTATATTCCAGGACTGGGTCAACGAAAAACAGTTACGTACAATTTATTCCCTCTACACACAATTTTATTCCCTCCAGTCATATATGAAGGTATAAAGCAAGGTGGTGGGGAAAACGAACTTTCTTGCTGGAACGTGTTACAGACTTCCTGTGAGTCACGTCAATACAATCAGATCCCATCTCAAAAAAGAGAGAGAAAAAACCAGATTCTACAAAGATAGAGACTATTGACTGAAGAAGCAGTAATACAGATGGGGAAAATGGATTTGCAAAAAGCATGAAAGCTTTGATAAAATTAAGTCACCTAGAGATTGTTTCTTCCCATTTCTTTCTATTTACTACCAGTTGTATTTTCCCTGACCCTACTCCAGACCCAGATAAATGCAGTCATATGCTACAAAGTTCCATGCAGGTGTGTTTGTTTTTATTTGCTACAATTATGAGTTTAATTTTTTTCTTGAAGCTTTCTGTTACAATTACCTTCATCTGAAAGTCATTTTGCTATTAGCACATGCAGTCATTCAATTATTACTCATCAAGTTTACTATTTTCAGTTGACCTTGCCCCTTCTTGTCTTTCTTTTCTTCCAATCTTTTACTTTTTCTCCTCCTCCTCCCTCTTCCTCTTTCCTTTTTTAAGATAGGGCTCTGTCACCTGGATTAAAGCACAGTGGTGTTATCATAGCTCTCTGCAACCTGGAACTCCTGGGATGGAGTGATTCTCCTGCCTCACCCTCTCAAGCGATGGGACTGCAGGTGGGCACCACCATGGCCAGCTAATCTCTCTCTCTCTCTCTCTTTTCTTAATCCTTCCTCTCTTCTTTCCTTTTCAATACAAATGCCTTTTTGAATCAGTGGATTGAACTAAGAATTTATATCTGTCTAAAATATGTTCTAAAACTTTTATATCATACTCATAACAAATTATAAACTTTAAAAAGTAGTGTTGAAAAGAATTTTTAATTAAATATTCTTTTGTGGAATATATAAACTATAGAAACCTTTTTAGCTTAATAGCCTTATGTAAATTACACTATTAAAAAGGGCTGTTTCGATTATCTTTAATTTTGTGTACTCTTTGACAATGTTGCTTAGGTGCAATTTGAGGAAACACGAACGAAGGCCAATCCATGAGCATCTCACAGCTGAAGGCAAGTTGAAGTCAGAAGCCCCAGGTGGTTGCTTACACAGCCCTGTGACATTGCTACTTAATAATAGTCTGATGAGGATTAAGTGGTGGGGATAAAATATTTTGCACAGTTTCTCACATGTAGCAATGCATTAATAAGTTAGTGTTGTTTATAGTTATACTGTACTATCAACTCTTTTCTTTTTCTCTGTTTTCTACTTTCTCCCATTTCCTTAGTTGTTAACAACAGCAACAACAATTAATCCAGTTCTTGTGTTCCCATATGTTAGAATGAAGATGGTAGGAGTCACTTCAAGGTCTACTGAAAATTTTGAAAAATTTACTAGTTCTTTTTTTTTTAGGAAGTCTATTTCATATATTCTTGCCTTTTTTAAATTAAATGATAGTTGTGTACATTAATGTGGTCATGGGGTAAAGTGTGGTGTTTTCATATACAATTTGAAATATTTTCATCAAACTGGTTAACATAGCCTTTATGTCATTTTCTTAGTTATTATGTTAAGACATTTATATTCTACTTTTAGAAAGATTCAGTGTACCCTTGAAAGATAAACCATAGAGGTGATCCCACCAATCAACCTCCCTCCACCCCTTCCCCCTCCCCCCTCCCCATATTCTTAGGCTATAATTAGGTTATAGCTTTCATATGAAAGCTATAAATTAGTTTCATAATAGGGTTGTGTACATTGGATACATTTTCTTCCATTCTTGTGATACTTTGCTAAGAAGAACGTTTTCCAGCTCCATCCATGTGAACATGAAAGACATAGAGGAAAGGAGAAGGGAGGCATAAAGACACAAACTCTGGGTGGTGACAAGTCACTGTGTATCACAAGAATAGATCCACAAAGAAACACACCTAGGAGTAAAATCC
This sequence comes from Galagoides demidoff, assembly GCA_963574575.1. Classification (NCBI taxonomy): domain Eukaryota; kingdom Metazoa; phylum Chordata; class Mammalia; order Primates; family Galagidae; genus Galagoides; species Galagoides demidoff. Next base: position 68,423 of record CAUYQV010114379.1, on the reverse strand, counting down.
ATAATGGTTTTAGAAGCCAGGCTACACATAAATCAAATTCAAAACAGAAAATGAAAAAATACCACTGTATAGGTGTTCAAGAGGAAATATTATAAAAAGAGATGGAAAAGAATAAAGACATGAAACACTGGCTACTTAACTGTGAAACATTTTTTTCATTTGTATGTATAGCACAGACAACTTCATATAACTCTGAAATTTTTTATGTGGTTTCTGTTTTCAGCAGTTTACATAGCACCTTCATGTTATCTGTGAGTTTATATTTAAAATTGCCTTAATCCCAACAAGCTCCTCCCTGACATTTTCATCATGACAAATGTCTAGCTTGATGCTGTTCCAGGTGCTCACCATGTTCTCCATGATCCTTCCTGTTCTGTGACTCAGTCTTACTTGGCAGAACTTACGTGTTTTGCTAATGGGAATATTTTTACCCAGAAGGCCTTCCCTCCGTCTAATACTTATCAACTTCTGGGCTATCCTTTTTTTTTTTTTTTTTGGTCATACTTATATGATTTTACTTATTAGAATCTGTTAATTCTATTTTCTTTTTTTTAATGCTTATCCACTTCTTTAGTTAGATTGTAGGCTCTTCAAAGTAAAGGATCTTATTTTCTACTTTAGGTGTATCTTTTACATTAGTTAAAAGAGAAGTGGTACAATAATTGATGATTGACCATTATTTCCCAGTCCCTAATGTCTCCACCTTTGGTCCTATTTTCTTTATGCATCTACACGTACAGCCATTGCTCTTTATTCATGGAGCAACATAGCAACACAAAAACGCGACTAACACTCTTCCTATGTACTACAATATTTGTATTTGAATTTTTTTTTAAAAAATCTTTCTCTTAGAAAGGCGTTTAGCATTTTGGCATTCTTGCTCATGTGGCCACTATGAACACAATAAAATAATGTTTCTTTTTCAACCCAAAGGCATTCTTTTCCTGAACTAATTAGGTCCTCTTAATTATCCTTTGAGACCTATCATCCATGTCAGGAATTAAAGAATATTTTGTTCTCATTTAATCTAGCAGATTCCCCTTCATTAGTTTAATTTTGGATGCATTCTTGCAGTGAAGCTCTTTGATCTTTAGTCATGGTTTATTAAATCTCTCTACTGAAAGGCATGATCCCTTCACCTTAAATCACGGTGTGTATCTTTCAAGATCTATTTCATATGCCGCTTCCTTCGTGACACTGATCACAATTCATTTCTCTCTTCTATGAACTTCTTTGGCACTCTGATTTCAGCTGTATCGTTGGGCATCACATTTAATTTTCTTTCATTTAAACTCATTGAAGCCCTTTTATTTGTCAGATACTGGAATATGACATGGAGACGCAAAGATGAATGAGACAGGGTCTCTGCCCTCGCAGATGCTACAGACTACCTGGGAGACACAAAATGATGTAGTGGGTTTAGAAATGAAATGATGCAAAACAAAGTAAAGGAGGCCAGAGCAGGGGACATTTTTCAGAATCTGAGGCCCAGAGAAGTCTGTCCAGTAAAGCTGACATCTATGTCAATTCTTGAAAAATGTGTGAGGAGTAGGAGAAGGTGGCTGATGTATTTCAGATGATGGGGAGTGCTGAGTTTTAATGAGTTAGGGCACGGAGGGCACAGATTTACATATACTTTGTGTCCTGTTTGTTTTGTTTTGAAAATGTGAAGAGTGACTTGAGAGTGAGAAGAAATAAGGTTGAAATAGACAAGACCAATCTTAGAGGGTTTTCTAGGCCACCAGAAGGGATTAGACATTTTGTAAGGATTGTGAAGCTATTAAGTTTTTTAGCAGAGGAATGATGTGGTCAGAATTGAATTTTTAATAAATTATTTTTGAAATTGTACAAAGAACGGCTTTGAGGATGCAAGATGGTAGACAGAAAGGCTAACTAGAAGGTTGTTGGAGGAGTCTAGGTGACAGAGGATTATTGCCTAAATTATGATATCAATAGCAATAATGGAGAAAAGAGTTTGGGAGATACATAGCCAAGTCTGCAGGACTTGATTTATCATACAGAAGATGAAGAAGAGAAAGAAATTAAGGATGTTTCCCAGATTTTTAGGTTTATATAAAGTAGGTGTTCAGTTTGCTAGGCAAACATAGGATGGAAGTGGAGAGAGAGAGAGAGAGAGAATATGCAATGTAGACATTTAACTCAGGATTCCAGGCTTGTTCATTAAATAGTCATGAGAGTGGATTAAAAAATTGGAAAAGAGACAGTCTAGAACCCAATTTGCTTTCCATCAGTCTCTGCTTTTTTTGAGTGGTGTTGGAGTAGTAGTCACTGAAATGTGAAGTTTATTTAGGGATACATTAAAGTTGAATTTACTGACATATATTTATGTGACCTACGGTTACTGTCATATATGACTGAGTTTACAGCCTGCTCCATGCAGGGATGGTTTCCAGGAGCACTCTTATCACAAACTCCTGCTATGGTGAAGTTGGTGACAAAGTGCCCTGCTCAGTGTCTTAAGTTTAAAATGCTTTTTAGGCTTAGCGCCCATAGCTCAGTGGTTAAGGTGCCAGCCACATATACCCAGGCAGGTGGGTTTGAACCTGGCTTGGGCCTGCTCAACAACAATGACAACTGCATCAAAAAAATAGCCAGGCAAGATCTGCCATTTGATCCTGCAATTCCTCTACTAGGTAAATATCCAGAAGACCAAAAATCACATCACAACAAAGGTATTTGTACCAGAATGTTTACTGTAGCCCAATTCATAATTGCTAAATCATGGAAGAGGTTCAAGTGTCCATTGATCCATGAATGGATCAATAAATTGTGGTATATGCATACCATGGATTACTATGCAGCCTTAAAGAAAGATTGAGACTTTACCTTCTTTCATGTTTATATGGATGGAGCTGGAACATATTCTTAGCAAAGTATCTCAAGAATTGAAGAAAAAGTATCCAATGTATTCAGCCCTACTATGAAACTAGTTTATAGCTTTCATATGAAAGCTATAGCCCAATTATAGCCCAAGAATATGGGGATGGGGGAGAGGGAGGGGAGGGGAAGAGGAAGGATGGTGGAGGGAGGGTGATTGGTGGGACCACACCTATGGTTCATCTTACAAGGGTACAGGTGAATCTTTCTAAATGCAGAATATAAATGTCTTAACACAGTAACCAAGAAAATGCCATGAAGGCTATGTTAACCAGTTTGGTGAAAATATTTCAGATTGTATATAAAACCAGCATGCTGTACCCCATGACTGCATTAATGTACACAGATATGATTTAATAAAAACAAAAAAATAGCCAGGCAAGAGAATCACTTGAGCCCAAGAGTTTGAGGTTGCTGTGAGCTGTGATGCCACCACACTCTACTGAGGGTGACATAGTGAGACTCTGTCTCAAAAAAAAAAAAAATGTTTTTCAGTTTAGCCATTATGCAAGAAAACTTACAGTCAGCCATAAAAGAAAGTTGATAAAAATGTCTCCACATTTTAAATAAGCTACCTTACTTATGTAACATTAATAATAATGAATTATGAATCTGAAAGAAACTTTCCTTAAGTATCAGTAATCAAAAAATTTCATCAAAAATTTCAGAGTAAAGACTAAAAGATACCAATCCATCTATACAAAAACAGTCATGGAGTCATTGAATTAGGAACAGGTGATCAGAAGATGTAGCTATAAATGTTAAAGAGAATCATAAAAAAAATTACTAAGCAGTAAGTTAATAAAAGTATTTGGGGATGGCACATGTGGCTCAAAGGAGTAGGGTGCCAGTCTCATGTGCTGGAGGTGGTAGGTTCAAACCCAGCCAGGGCCAAAAAAACCTGCCAAAAAAAAAAATATATATATATATATATATGTATATATGTATCTATATTTGGTATTTTAATCCCCTTACATAAGGTAGTTTTGGATAACTTTTTAAGATTGGTAATTTCTTGTGCATTTATCTTTTCATTTAGTGCAATACTTACCTTGGTACTTATTTTTATACTTCTAAATCATACTGTTTTTCTTAAAGAGAGTTTATGATGTTCTCACGTCCCATAAAACCTGGATTTGCTCTTACAGTCACTTAAATTGATGAAGGAAGGATCTATGAAGTGAGAGTGATAGATTAAGTGTCAGCAGGAACCTGAAGACCCCCAGGAGTTTGGCTAGACTTGTAGGGAAGAAGTCTGAGATTTAGACACCAACAGTTTCTGTTGACCTTGCTTATGAACAAGACGTACACTCCTTCTGGTGAGAAGGAAGGTCAGAGTTGCTGACGGCCCAGGCCACAAAGACTTTGACATCATGGTCACTTGTTTGTGTTCCTGGAAGGGGGATTTACTCTTCTTTGTACGTTCACTGCATCTAACGCTGTGCATTACACACAGCAGTATATGTTTATGAATTGATCAAGGACACATTAATTGATAGTTGGAATTTCATTGCCTCCATGCTTTATTTCCTTGTAAATTTTTAAAACATCATTCAACAATAGACACATATTCCTTTCGAACAAAGAATTCATGTTTTTAATCTTCTTTCTTTTTTCCTTTTGTTTCATCTTGTAACTGTGATTTCACTACTTTTTCATATATAAATAATTCCTTTGTTTTCTAGAATTGGACCTCATAAAATATGTAATACAGCCTCACTATACAAATGGAGTACTTTATTAAAAAAAATATTTTTTTTTGCGCCAGGACTGAGAGCTTGGCACAGAATAAAACACAGAGAAAGGTCTAGTCCTTCTCTTTAGACTTTTCACCTCAGTGTATTGTGTCTGTTGTGCTTAAGTAGAGTCTGGGCCTCTTGCCAAGGGTTATCAACTGTGCCTAAGACCAAGCCAGGTATGACCTCCTTCACCCCCAAGAGTGGAGGGAGTCCTTTCTACCTTATAACACCACTGCAAATAGCACTGTCCTCTGTCCTCCACCCTGTCTTGCACCAATCCTTTTTTTTTTTTAATCCACTTAGTTAGATAGGCAAATGTCAGAGGAAAAAAAGAGAAATGCTTAACTTTAGGAGATTAAAGAGGAATGGTTATGAATGATGACAGGTCCAAGATGTTTTCTTGTGTAAGTAGCTAATGTACCAGAATGTGGATTTGGCTTTTACTAGGAATTGTGAAGTCTACCGGTTCGGAATTGTAGCAGGACTTAGGGTAGAAAGGGAGGAACCTATGTTCTATTCTGTCATTAGCTTGAATTTAAACTTTTAAAAATAAAGAGACCTTACAATTTGGGGCAGGAGTTGCATTTATTTTAGAATATAACAGGTTATGCTTAGAATTACTATGTGTAATGAGCATTTAATACTAATCTGTGACAAAAGGTTTCTATCACCTTGTGTTATTTAACTATGCTGTTTAATTAAATCAATTAATCAGTTTGGGGGGGATGGTTGGGATGGAGTCAAGCAAAAGGTTAAACTGCCCATTTGCCTCATTTTTTAGACAGTTGATACATATTTAATTACATCAAATGCTTTGCAAATTGTATAGTTCTGGGAGACACTCTCAGATACCTTGTTAGTGTGTCTTAGTTGTAGCATATTTCATAAATCGAGAGGAATAATTTCTTTCTTTGACTCCACTTGACAGAGTGTGAGGAACACATATCACTGAGGTCTCAATGATAACAATTTATCTAAGAAATCATAAATACTAAATTCTAGAAATTAAATAACATAAAATTATTTTTGAAAGCCCAGGTTTGCTGCAAATGACAATTGCTAATTGTGTAATAAATTTGGCATTGTCTTCTTTGCATAAAAAACTCTGCTTCAAGCATAAAAATGTTATATGTGATCAGATAACTAAGCTTGTGAACTCATCCTAGAAAAAGTGCTGCAGACCTCATTGCTGAATGTCACTATGGTCACCCAGGAATTACTCACTGTGGGAAGTTAGGCACCAACACCTGAGTCTAGTCTACCTTTCAATGCAATCTTTCTAGGATGAATTTATGAACTTAATTGTTCAACCTTGAACGACAACAGCTCTGATGGCCATTCCAGAAAAACAGTTCCAAAATTTCTTTGAAGGGCATCAGGGGACAGCTTCCCGAGGAGAGTTCCTTGAAGGTGACTGTAGTGATATTCAGCAATGAGGTACATAGCACTTTTTCTAGGACAAGTTGGAGAACTTAACTGTTCGACCTTCTTAGTAACAAAAGCTGTATTAAATCAATATAATACCATGATACCGACTGACCTGAAATGTTAGTGGTATTATAAGAGTTTATAGTCTGCAATGAATAAACCATTAAAATTAAAATATCAGTTGTTATCTGTATACCAAAATTTTATAAATGATACCATTACCTGATTAAACACTGAGTCTAGACTGTGGACCAATTTAACTATTTTTATTTTTTCTCTTTAAATTTTTATTTTATTTTATTCTTAGTTGACATATAAAAAATTTGTCATTTACAACATACTATTCTGAAATAAGTATACATCATAGAATGACTGTAGCAGTTTAATTAAGATGGGTGTTACCTTACGTACTTAATTTTTGTGGTGAGATTGCTTAAAGTCTATTCTCTTAACAATTTTCAAGAATGCAACATACTATTATTAATTATAGCTCCCATTTCATAAAACAGTTCTCTTGGACTTAGTTCTCATATTAATAAATGGATAATGAAAACAAGCATCTGTATACACACAATGAAATATTATTCACCCTTTAAATAGTGGAAAATCCTGTCACATAAGACAATAAGAATGAACCTGGAGGACATTAAGTGATAAGCAAGGCACAACTAAGACAACTGCATGATCTTATATGTGTAGCATAAAAATATTGTATGGATGAAAGTAGAGAATAGAATGATTATTAGCAGGAGCTTAGAGTGGGGAGGCATTGGGAAGATGTTGGTCAAAGGATATAATATTTCAGCTAGTTTTGTCTGAACCATAGTATATCAAGAATAACTCTATCTGTCTGTATGTCTATTGGATCTTTTATAATCAAGCGAACTTATGTATATTGGATCTTTGTTATTCATTACTTATTCTTTATGTCTATTGGATCTTTTATAATAAGTGAACTTATGTATAAGAAAATTAAATATATCTCAGTATAAGAACAAGTTCTACCTATTTTCAAATTTCTACCTAGAATATTATCAATTATTTCTTAAAAGTCCAGTTCATCATATGGCTTGCTGGATTATCAAATGAACTTCCCTATTGTCTGATAATATAATAAAGTGTATCATACTTGTGTCTGAGTAAGTTGGAAAGGAATAAATATCATATTTAAATGAAAATAAATCAAAGAGATGATATTTGAGATAAATATAAAGGCCTATAATACGTGTTAAAGTTAAAACTATCATTGTCACATACTGAAGTTGGGGAAGGTGGAGTGTGATAACAGATATTGTAAAATAATAGAACTTAGTTGCCTTTAAACTCAGTGTGAACAAAGGATTGAGATTGAATGCTGAAACAAGGTAAAAAACATCAACTCATTTTTGAACTGCAATCCTAGAAGTGAAGTATTTGAGTCAAAGAAGTTTGACTCAAGAGTATCATTTACCATAATTTACCGCCATTGTCAAACCACTTAACAGCTATTGTAGTCAGGTGGAGAAGTCTTATCTGACACTTAACAATAATTTTCTTGAAATTAGAAATTATTAAAAATGAAAAATACTTTAGGAAACTTAGGACGTTTAACCTGGAACAAATAAAAATTAACAGAACATGATAGGAATATTTTTTTTTTTGACACAAAGTCTCAAGCTGTCGTCCTAGGTAGAGTGCTGTTGCATCATAGCTCACAGCAACCGTAAACTCAGACTCAAGCTATCTTCTTGCCTCAATTTTCCTATTTTTAGTAGAGATAAGGTCTTGCTTTTGCTCAGGCCGGTCTTTAACTCATGAGCTCAAGCAATACACCCACATGATAGAAATTTTTAAAGAAGAATTATATGTGCCATTTGTTACTTTAGAGGCAGCTAGAATCGAATGATGGGTGCTACAGGGAGAAACACTTCAGCTTTGGGTTTGCCCAAACTTAGACTAAGAAATGGGTCTTATAGAAAAAGGTCAGTTCTTTACCACCAAAATGTTTTTAAAAAAGTCAAAGTGAGGGGTGATGCCTGTGACTCAAAAGGGTAGGGCGCCGACTCCATACGCCGGAGGTGGCGGGTTCAAACCCAGGCCTGGCCAAGAAATAAAAAAGCAAAAAACAAAAGAGTCAAAGTGAAGTTCCCATCTGTGAGTGAGACTGGACCAGAAGATCAATAATGTTGTCTTCAGGGATTGGGTTTGGGTTCTTCCGTAAACCAATAGAGAGATATTCCTGATCCTCCAATGCAGATCTTCTGAGGTTGTGACCTTAGATTTGTCCTCACATATATGACAATGAGAAGTGATAGAGTTGTCATAAGAACATTCATTATATTGAATTCACTGTATTCTAATTTTATTATACTTTTTAAATAAGCAAATAAATGTGCCATACACTTTATAAGTAATATAATGACTCCAAACAGTCTGTCTATGAGGTACAACTTATTAACTTCATTCAGGAATAGGAAAGTTTTTTGGCCGGGCATTGTGGCGGGTGCCTGTAGTCCCAGCTACTTGGGAGGCTGAGGCAGGAGACTCGCTTGAGCCCAGGAGTTGGAGGTGGCTGTGAGCTGTGATGCCATAGCACTCTACCCAGGGGGACAGCTTGAGGCTCCATCTCAAAAAAAAGGAAAGTTTTTTTAAAAAGTAGGTAACTTGTCTAAAATCACAGCTAGTAAGTAACACAGAATTGTTATACCATACAAATCAGTAAAAGAATAATCTTGAAAGTTTTATAGCATTATGATTCAAGACAAGGGTGGCTGGAACTCAGTGATTGCTTTGAAGAGCCCCAAAACTCTCCTCTTTCAGTCCCCAGAGCTGTCCAGGCCTGATTCACATTTCATTGAGGCAGAATCCAAAAAGCCAAATCATTAACAAACAGATACATAACTCTATTTACGTTCTGACTCTATTGACAAAAATACTCTTAAGAGTGTTGGGAAAAAAAAACAATTCATAACTGTATTATGCATTTACAGGAAGAGAATCTATACATTCTCTTTCGCTAAGGTGTTATTTGTAGAGAGAATGAATCAAAAAAGAACTGAAGAAAGACCAAGAAGGAAATTGTAGATGTGTTGAAGATCATAGAAGCTGAGGAAGAAATTTAGATAAGTGAAACACTTAACGCTTTTAGTCTAAAATAGCTGCACTTTCATGTCTGATTGACAAACTTTGTTACACATATGAACATGCTGAGTTTATCATCAGTAAACTGTGGGGCCCGAGTCTCCAGTCTTTTCCTCTTAAGTTGTTGACAAAGTATATTCTAACTCGTGTTGATATTACATTTTAAAACTTAGAGACAAGTGCATACTCCTAATTTTATAGTCTGTATAGAACTTAGAAGTGTTGGCCAGAGAAGCCAACTTTGTCTGACTCCAAAACCCACCGAAATCCATATACGTTAGAATTAAAGTCATTATAAACTATCTTGTGCGGAATTAAAGAATATTTATTTTGGATACAACTGTAAGTTGTTAAACTGACAATTTCCAGGGGAAAGTGGAAATCTCTAACTCATTAATTTTGCAAAAGAATGAACTTGAATGATCAGTCTATAGAATTTTTTTTTAAAAAGCAGATCTTTGGGAAACATCATAAATTATGCTGTTAAACTGTGACTGGATTCTAATGCAAATCCAGGTTACCCAGGCATAAAAGACAGCAGCAGTTGGCAAACCCTGTGTTATTTATTTTCTGGATAAGCCATCCATCAAACTCTTCTTTCCTCACTAAAGCGAACTCAAGCACCATGGAGAAAAAGGAACTGGTAGTGATGGAGTGTAACCCTGGGAACATTTTTTCTGAACTTGAATGAAATCAAGTGAAAATCAAAGTCCTCTGTAAATTAACAGTGTGTTTGCTTGTCTAAACCAAACAAGAGGAAGATATTTATCTGCTTGCTAAGTAGAGAAAAGTGGTTATTGAAATGTGTCACGCCCTGTTCGATGAGCCTGTCAAGGGATTTCTCCGAATCCTTGCCATAGCTCACAGCAGTTTAAACCTTAAAGTCATAAAAGAGGGCAGCTCTTGTCTTGAAAATGCCAATTGTATCAAATCTCATATGAAGTATAAAAATGGATGGAGAAACCATCAGATTAAAGGTACTCAGCCAAATGATCAGCAGTAGATATTGTTTCCAAAGTCTGGAGTAGTAGGATCTAATAATAGTGAAAATTCAAGTAATAAATTTTTGTTTTATCTGTTATTCTAAAACTGAAGAATGAGAATTTCTTTATCGCTGTTTTGTTTATTTAAAAGAAGGTTTAGGAGGTATATTGGGTATAAATTTTAATTCAAAATGTTAAATATAGTTGATTATGATTGCTACTGTTTCGCTAATTGCCCAAGTCCACAGGGACACTGGAAGGTTGTTTCTATTCTCTGTCCCTATCTTATTACTAGGCCTGGAGTCCTGAATCTTGCTTAAAGCTGGGAATTCCAGTACCCTGTAATAATCTTTGGGAAAAGGACTTTTAAGGTAAAGGACCAAAAAAGACTTAGTCACCCCTTGTAAAGGGCCAGAGAGAAGGAAAATATATCACTTTATAAGACATAAAACACAAATAAAATAATGAATGTATCAGTACATTATTTATGCAACAAGTCTCATCTTCATTTTTTTCCCAAGGCCTAGAAGTTTTTAAAGTTTATTATTTATTTTATAATAATTTTAGATTTACAGAAAAATAGGAACTAAGAATTTCTATATAGCCTTCACCCAGCCTCCCCTACTATTCACAGTAAAATGATGAAAACCACAAAGATAACATTAATTAAAATATGGGCTTTTTTCAAATTTGCCACTGATGACCTTTTCCTCTTCCAGGGTCTGACCCACCATCCCACACTGCGTTTACATATCCTCTGGGTTTGGTCTCTTTTAGTCTGTGATCATTCTTCTGTCTTCCAGAACCTTAACATTTTTAAAGAGTTTTGGTCAGTGATTTGATAGACTATTTTTCATCTGATTTTTTTTTCCCATGGAGTTATGCACATTTGCAAGAATATCACAGAAATGACCGTGTGCCCTTCTCACTATATATCAGTGGGTACATAATGTCAAAAAGTCTTCTTTGTAAGGTTCTGTCTGTCTATAGGTGATGGAGTTCCTACACTTAAAGTTAGTCCTTTCCATTTGCATTTAATAAATATCTTGAGAAACATGTTCGAGTGCATGCAAATGTCCAATTTCTCTTCTAACTTTCACCCACTAATTAGAGCACCCTCGGTGGATGACGGCTACTACAATTATTATTACAATGCTTGCTTAATTGTAATTTTGTATTTTCCTTCTTCCTTCTATATTTATTAATTGGAATTCTTCAGTATAGGAAACATCTCCTTCCCAACCATTTATTTGTTTATTTAATTGTTTAGATGAGCAGAAAATTATAGATTTTGTGTCATTCTATGGATTATAATCCAATCATATCAGGGGCTCTGTATTTTAAACTATAATAATATCAAAATTTTGTGTGTGTGTTTTCAAGATTCCCTTCTCTACCATGACTGCTTTTGTCTCTTTGGCTCAGTACAACAGAATGAATTGTCTGTTTATTCCATTCTTCCTTTCACTTTCTTTCCTTTGATTTTTCCTTCTCAGTCCCAACAAAAGCCCTTCTTTTTGAAATTCTATCTCTAACATTCTGTCATCCATTATTTCCACATTTATTTTTTCTCACCTTCCCTCCCCTAGTTTTCTTTTTCTCAATTTTTCTCCTCCCTTCATTTCTATTGACTTTATATACAGAAGCAGAAATAGTCTATCCAGTATGAGCAAAGATAAATTGTCTCTCTGTCTTTTGAAAATAGTCCATTCATTCTTTAACTTTCAGGATGAATGTGAGCAAATTAAAGGAGTCATTCTTCCATTTTGGCCATCAATTTTCAAGTCACTGGGTAAGGTGACTGCTAATGACATTGGTAATGGGTTATACTTCTTTTTGTTCTATTATTGAGGTTGACTTCAGAGAAGGATTGACAATGCTTTTTGAACAATGATTGATTCCATTAATCTTTGAACTAAAAATATTGTAAAACTGCGCATTCTTTTCTGCATGAAAATTGAAGCAAAATTCTGTCCTTTGTATCTCTATATGACAGTCACTTAAATTGCCCATATGGTCTTATTGTTAATTTAACATCAAATATATAAATTTTCCCTACTCTAACTAGAAGTTACAAATCTGACCTTCTTTTTCAGATACAGCAAAATGTATGCCCATGACATATGTTTTATTGTGGTTGCAGAAGACAAATCTTAAAAGAAGAAGAACAAAACCATAAACTAATACACACACTTCTCTCTCTCTCTCTCTCTCTCAGCAGTTTTTAACCAAATATTCATCAGAACATTTTGGCCTGTTTTGAATTGCTAAAAAAATCTTTACAAGATGGGAAATGAGAATTATACATCAGTGAGATAGCAACAAGCCAAACCAAACTTAATTAATCTAATTGCACTTACATTCTCTTTTTAAAGAGTAGGCTTAGATCTTTGAAATTCTGAATGGTTCACTATATTCAAAAATAATAAGTAGAAAGCAAAGACTTTCAAACTAACGACATTGTGAACATATTAGTGGATGATTTCTAAAAGTCTGAATGCCATTTCAAAACGTATTTCAAAAGTAAAATTCAATTCATGTTTATTTTATTTAAAAATTCCATCAATGTAAAAAAAAAAGAGAAAACAAGCCATGGAGCCATCTATTTAAATGCTAACAACCCAGAAAATATGTATTCTAAGATGCTTTTCCATTAAAAAAAAGTCTCAGTAATTGCAATTAAAAACCATTTTCATACCTGAAAGTAAAAATAAGACTATCAAAGAGTAACCTAGCAAATATAAAAGATTTATGGAGCACAAGAAAAATGTCATTTATAGACTAATAAATACATATACGGATGTCATAATCCACGGAGTACAGGGAAACAATACCGCAAGGTTGTGGCAGCTACCTCAAGTTAACCTACACATTTCAACACATTCTAATCAAAATTTTTAAAAAGGGTATCACTTGAACTTGACAAAAAGATCCTGGAATTCACGTAAGAGAACAAAGGCACACAATTAATTTGAGTGAAGGAACCTCAAATGCAAAGGGTGAGACCTGGCTGTTCAGTTAGAAGCTGTATTTTAAAGACACGATAGTTAACACCTCCAGTCTATCCCTGTCTTACATATTTTCGTAAGAAATGGATATTTTGACACATGTTGGGATGCTCTGCATTCAGATAGATGATAACGCAACATGCGTGTGGTAAATTATTTAAGAACTTGCTTTTTATTCCCCACCAGTGTTAAGGGATGTGTCACTATTAAGAGAGAAAGTGCTGTGAGTAAAACAACGTGAAAAGTAAGAGATAAACGCAAAAACAGCACTTACTTATGTGTAGGCAAGTTTTCTTCAACTCTTTTCAAACCTCATCCTTAAGACATGTTATTTATTTGAAAAAAAAAAAAAAACATTCAAGTAGCCTAAGTAGTAGAGGTGAGTAAGGTTGATTCTTTTAACTGTAACTGAAGTATTTTTGTAGGTCACTCAGTATTTTCAATGCATGTTGGTTAAAACTTAGAAGTAGAATTTATTTCAAATTTGGCACCCATTCAATAAGATACATAGCATCACTAGAAATTATTACTGGTACTTCTAAATTTATTTTGTGTTTATAAAATGTGTTTTACTGTCTATCTCTTAACAAAAAAGAAAACTGCTTGCTAGTTGCCAGATAGATCAGATTTCAGCAGTATATGTTTTTTTTTGTTTTCCTTTTTTTCAACGTACAGGAAAATTTTGATCATGGTAGTTAATGAATGCAGTTCAGTTGTCTAATTTTTTCTTTGATTTATGTTGATTTCCCAAAGCTGAAGTCCAGAGCTCAGTGCACAGTGAATTATTGGCCTTCATTCTGCGTTCTTCTTGTATCCACGTCCTTAGCTGCAACTGTGCAGCGTGCTCTGCCTGTGGTCCAGGGTGACTTCCTGTTCAGGGCTTTGGCCTTGTGACCTGCTTTGACCAATAGAATAAGAAACAGTATGCTACTTTACAGCCTAAGCCTCAAGACAGTCAAATGTTTAGAAATGCTTGCTCTTTTATGACTCTGCCATCTCGCTGGGAGGGACAGGCCCAGATTAACCTGCTCTTCTTAGAAGAACAATGTGAGAAGTATGCAAAAAAGATGAGTCAGTCTCTGAGCTCAGCCTACATCAGCTGACTCCCAAGCAAATTAAGGAACCTACTCAAGAGTGGAAAAGCCACCTAGTCTAGGGTGACCTAGATCTCCAGCACAAGATAGGAGAGAAGTAAATGTTTATTATCATGGGACGCTGATGTTATGTGAGTGGTTGTTATGCAATAATATTGCATTAATAGCTAACAGAGAGGGTACTCCATGCACCCTCAATTATTTATATGCAATCTATCTCTCTCTCTCTGTCTATGTATGCACACGTATACATATACATACACTTCAAGTGAGATAGACATGCAAACATAGACAATCTGCTTTCATGCTCTATCATGCCATGGAACTGTCCTGGTCTTTTCCCTATTTTCTTTCCTGATAGCCCTTCTCCCACCTCTTCCTATGACCTCTTTTATCAATGCCCTTCTGACGACTTCTCTGACTCTGTGCCCATAAGTAAAAGACAAGAAGGATGAACATTGATTACCTCTGGGTAATGGAACCAGTGGTTTTTATTCTCATCCTTCTTAATTCCTGGTGTTTGCTAACTTGTGAAATGTGGCACATTAGCTCATTTTTCAGCGAGTATTTGCTCTTTTGCCCCATGTCCATGCAGAAGCATATGTCCTGTCCTCATTGGAGCTGGACTTGGCCCGGTGACTTGCTTTGGCCAGAGGAATGTGGGCAAAAAATGACTGTCTGCTAGTCCGAAGGCAAGGATTGAAAAGGCATCTTCCATTAGTATTCACCCAGCTAGGAGCTTTTGACTTATCAAGAGAATATGCTTCACATGTGTGTAGCTCTCCAGCTGGCCCTCCCTCACGCTATAGTTGGCCCAGAGCTACCCCAGTCAACCTGAAGAAAGTAAGTCAAGTGAGAAAGACAGGCAAGTTCATCGAGATATTTTAGGGTTGGGTTTTTCACAGTAAGGCTGAGTAATATTATATATGCCCAGGGCATATTTTATATATTTTATATTTAAACTCTCCCCTTCCATTACCATGCATCATGTAAAGTTAGTTTTCCTCCAAAAAGAACAAACCTATAAACTATAACACATAATCTATATGAGTTCTTAACCACTAGTATTGCTCATTGATCTTTTTTGTATTTGTTTTGTGAACAAGTAATTCATTTGTATCTCTTCGATTTTATAAGTAAATTAGATATTGATGCAACAAAGAAGAGCTGGTGCAAGAGCTCATTTCCGAACGTGCTTGCATTCTGCATGTCACCTCCACACGGCCTTTTCCTTGCCCCATATGGAGAGAGCTGGCTGTGCAACTCCTTTCCTGTCTGCTCTTAAAACAGACATGAATTGCCAGGAGAAATCCTGCTGGCTGAGAACTGGGAGGTGAGATTTCAACTTTCTGGCAGAACTTGATTAATAATCCTGCACACCATCGTACAGCTTTTACATGTGTTTCTATTAAGAGTAAAATGTAGGCTTTTCCTTTAATCATAATTTGCTATTTGTAAAACTTTGGAGAGTTATCGCTAGTGTTCAGTCAAGTGATCATCTTCCTTAGCGAGGCATCATCAAAGCCAGCCTGTTGTTTTTAAGAGGAAGGCTATCTTCCTGTTTGGGAAATGAGGACCAAACTCTGAGGGTTGGGTGGTTGTCTCCTCCTCCCCCCAGTATCCTAGCCCATTTATACAAGCAGGTTCAGAAAAAGAACAGAGATATTCACCATGAATATGAATTAACCAAAAATGCCACCTACCACTTCAGACACCAGGAGTTGCTTTGACTGAGGGTGGTGATGACAAAGGGTTGCTAACAGATGCGTTCCTAACAGAGCAGGCACATTGGGCTCCGTAAACAGTTTAAGCTCCTCTATTATTCTCCTATGCCCTAGTTTGCTTAACAAAGCACTCTGAAAGACCATCTATCACAGAGAAGAACCCATGATAAAAATTCTAAGAAGTTGCCTTCTGCTATTCAAAGAGGGGTCACTTATCACTGGTTATTGATTAAAAAATACATAAGTGGAAGATATCCCTTCAAAGGAAGTTCATGCCTTTACCACCTCACTTTTGTAAGTGGTCACTACAGTTAAAAGGTACTTTTACTTTTTTTTAGTAATCAACAACAAACGTCATCTACAGTTGTTCCAATAGTACCAATAGTATGTATGTATATAATATATTATGTGTATATATGTATGTATATATTATGCTACCTGTAATATGCTACAAGACCTCTGTCATTAGTGTGGCAAAGGTCTAGAGAAATTCCCTAGTGAATGCAAATAAAAGAGAAGTTTATGATCATTTTTTTACCTCTACAACTTATTTTTTTGACAGAAACAACTTCTTTGAAAGGAAATAACATTCATAAAACCTTTCAGATTTGACCTTTCAGCAGCAGTGAAATGGAGTTATATAAATTCTATCAGTGGTAATGGCTGCTTCCAAGTGAAACCTCTCTCTGATGTTGT
This sequence comes from Galagoides demidoff, assembly GCA_963574575.1. Lineage (NCBI taxonomy): Eukaryota > Metazoa > Chordata > Mammalia > Primates > Galagidae > Galagoides > Galagoides demidoff. The sequence continues at coordinate 51,733 of CAUYQV010114379.1, read as the reverse complement.
GGAAAACTGTTCATTTTCAGAATCACTTTTGTAAAGAACTGTCGAAAATGTTTTGAATCAGTGAAGTGGGTTAACTAAAATTATCACTTATCAAACTATATCGACAAAATAAGTAGAAATATTATGATACTTGGTCCTGTATCTTACACTTGTTAATGTAAAAGGTAAGAGAATTAGTTTTCCTAGGCAAGGGTATTTTTGTAATCAGCGTCCAACATTGTGGCTGACAAAGAATAGATACATCAAATGTTCCTGTATATTAAAATCTATAAAAAATAGATACTATCAAATGTTCCTGTATATTAAGATTAGACCTCTGTAAATTTTCTAATTGTTTGTTAGAGGGTTTCTTTAAAAAAGGAAGTCTAATAGAGGTATTTAGTGAGAAAATTCACTATTTAATTTTAGTCTGATATTTAGATATTTAGTAAGCATAGATTACTATTATTTAGCGAGGAGAAATCAATTATATAGCAGTTTGCCTTGGAGCTGAGAAGATCTGCACAGAAAAGGGCTGGAAGTAGAATCACAACCCAAAGTGGTTTTGTTTTTTTTTCCTTGCAGGTTTGGTCGGGGCTGGGTATATGGGGCTGGTCCCCTACTCCTTTGAGCCACAGGCTCTGCCCCCAAAGTGTTTTCCTAGAAGGGCATTTCTACCAGCTGTGAAGAGGCATAGTGTGGCCACAGGCTCAACCTACACATACTTTATCCTTGTTAGGTCTATAATGTTGGGCATGTTATTTTAAACTTCAAGTTTCTGTTTCTCCAAGCTACCTAATTCAGAAAGTTTTTGTGGAAATAAATTACATAACATTTGTGACATGCTTATAAACTGCATCAAATAGAGTAATACGAGCTTCTCTGGCTTCTTGAGAAGGTGACTTTCAATAACAAGTATTGAGCAACTGATCTACCAAGTTTAACATAAGGCCATGAGAAAATGTCATCCTTTATTTCTACTGAAATGGATGTGTCACTGGTCAGACCCAGAGAAAGGTCTGTAGGTAGGCTTGACTTGATGGAGAGTAGGAGGGGGCCAAACCTACCAGACTTACTGAGGCTCTGCTGGCTTTGGAAAAGCATTGATAGATAATAAATGGACAAAATACTTGGTTTAGCTTCAGTTTTCTCCTTATACCCAATTCACTATTTATTGAGTGACATGTATGTATGTCGGTATGTACAGTATGTATATACAGTACCTTAACGTGTGAAATCCTGGTCCCAGGATTGAAAAGAACACTCCTATGTTGGGGGTTGTCTCTTTACTTTGTTGATTGTTATCTTTACTGTGTTGACACTTGTTAGTCTGATGTGATTCCATTTCTCCAATTTTGCTTTAGTAACCTAGGTAAGGCCTTGCACACACCAATGTCCTAAAATGAAACATTTTCCCAATGTTTTGTTATTATGGTGTCATAGTTTCAGATTTTAGATTTAACTTTTAATCCATTTTTGGATGACTTTTGTATGACGAGAGTAAGTACCTACCTTCCTTCTTCTGCACACGGATATCCAGTTCACCCAGCACCATGTATTGAAAAGATGTCTTTTCCCAATGTCTGTTCTCAGCATCTTTCTCAAAGATAAGTTCACTACTGAAGTGTGGATTTATTGCTGGGTTCTTTATCCTGTCCCATTGATCTCTACACTTGCTTTCATGCCAATACCATGTTGTTTGGTTTCTGCAACTCTGCAGTATAATTTGAAGTCAGGTAATGAGATTCCTTCAGGTTTGTTCTTTTTGCTCTGGATGGTTTTGGCTATTCTGAGTCTTCTGTGTTTCCATATAAATTTTAGGATTTTTTTTCTATTTTCTGTGATGAATGACATTGGTATTTTGATGGAGATTATACCGAATCTGTAGATTGCTTTGGGTAGTATAGACATTTTCATAATATTGATTTTTCCAATACATTACCATGGAATATCTTTTCAGTTTTGGGCGTGTCCTGTTCAATATCTCTCATCAATGTTTTATAGCTTATATTGTAGAGTCTTTTACTTCTTTGGTTAAATTTATTTCTAGGGTTTTTTTTTTAAATTTGTGACTATTGTAAGTGGGATTGTTTTCTTTATTTCTTAGATTTTTGTTGAGTCCTTAGGCTTCTCTAGATATAATATCATGTTTGAAGTACATTTTTGAAGGATATAGTATTCTAGGATTAAGGTTTTCTTCCTTTATCACTTTGAATATATCATGCCACTATCGGCTTGCTTCCACTGGGAAGGTGGCTGTCAGACATTTCGGAGCCCTTTGTATGTTATTTTTTTTTCTTTACTTTGCCTCCCTTAGGACCTTTTCTTTACAAATGACATTTGGGAACTTAATTATTAAATACCTTGAAGTAGTCTTGTTTGGGTTAAATCTGCTTAGTATTCCATGACCACTTGTAACTAAGTTTTTTGGGTTTTTTTGAGACGGAGTCTCACTTTGTCACCCTCAGTAGAGTGTTCTGGCATCATAGCTTACAGCTACCTCAAACTCTTGGGCTCAAGAGATTCTCTTGCCTCAGCCTCCAAAGTAGCTAGGACTACAGGTGCCTGTTCTAACATCTGACTATTTTTAGAGATGAGGTCTCACTGACTCAGGCTTGTCTTGAACCCATGAGCTCAGGCAATCCATTTGCTGCAGCCTCCCAAGTGCTGGGATAACAGGCGTGAGCTTGTGCACTCAGCCCTGTACCCAAATATTGATCATTTTCTCTAGATTTAACAATTTCTTTGCTATTATTTCTTTGTTACATTTCTCTGATAAGCTTCTGATTTCCCTCTGTGTTGTCTTGAAGTTCATTGGGCTTCTTCAGGACAGTTATTTTGAATTCTTTGATGCAAAATAACATATCTCCATTGCTCCAAGATGGCCTTCTGGTCCCTTATTTAGTTCATTTTACAAGTTCATGTCTTATGGGATTTTCTTGATGTTTATAGATGTTGTTGATGTCTAGATATTGGAGAATTAGGTATTCATTTCAATCTTTGCAGTCTGAGCTTATTTGAACCTGTCCTTCTTGCAAATGCTTTCCAGTTATTCAAAGAGAATTGAGTGTTGTGATCTAAACCTTTGGTCACTGTAGCCATATCAGCACTGGGGGTGCTCCAAGCCCAGTAGTGCTGTGAGTCTTGTTATTACTGCATTGGTGGGCTTGGGTAAGATAGAAGAGAATTCACCTTGATTACCAAACAAAGCCTCTCACTCTCTTCTCTCACACTCGGTGCTGAGCTTCTGGAATTTGGGAGGACTGACATGGGCACTCCCTCATGTTCACCAGTGCCAGGTCATAACTAAAACCAATCTAGTCTCACCCAAAGCTCATTGTGACTGCTGTCTGCTGACCTCTGATGTTTATTCAAAGCCCAATGGCTCTTTAGTCAGCAGGTGCTTAATTCTGCCTGACTGGATCCTTCCTTTCAGGCTCAGGGTGGTTCTAGATATGTCATTCAGGAAGTAAGACTTGTAATCAAAGGCCTCAAGAGTCTTCTTGGTATATTATTTTGTTGTTGTATAGCTAGTACCCAAGTTGTGAAACAAGATCTGCTGAGTGCTTCCTTTTCCTTTCCTTAAGAAGAAGAAGACACTTGGCCGGGCATGGTCCCATGCCCTTGGAAGGCCAAGGCAGGTAGATTACCTGAGCTCCTGGGTTAAAGACCAGTCTGAGTCAGAGCAAGATCCCATCTCTAAAAATAGCTGGGCATTGTGGTGTGCACCCATAGTCTCAGCTACTTGGAAGGCTGAGGCAAGAGAATCACTTAAGCCCAAGAGTTTGAGGTTGCTGTGAGCTATGATGCCATAGCACTCTACTGAAGGCAACAAAGTGAGACTCTGTGTCAGAAGAAGAAAAAGAAGGGGGAGGAAGGGGAGGAGGGGATGACTCTCCTTAGCCCTACTGCCTAGATTTGGGGGTAGGGATGACATAGGCACTGGCTTGGACCACCATCCATGGCTCAATAGGTTATGTGCATCCCAAGTCCACTGGCTCTGGGCTATCACAGTTGCAGAAATTGGCCAGTGATGCCAGCCTTTGTGGCCCAGCTGACTTATGAATTTAGTCCTGGTCCCAGTCTGCTTTTTGCCAGCCATTATAGGGCTAGGTGGAACTCAGATTTGGGGACAGAAGATTTCCCTCTGACTGGGTTAGTCTAAATGTTCCCTTCATGGATACTGGCATAATTCACCCTGTGTTGTATTCCCCTGTGACAGAGAAGCCCTAAGATTCAACACAAAGTCCTACAGTGACTTCACTTTCCCTGCCCCAGGTGCACAGATTCTCTTCCTACTTGGCACCCCAGGGGCAGTGGATACTAGACAGTTGTTATCAAACAATGTAAGACTGTCTTGCTTGCCCTCCTCAGTGCTTCTTTCCTTGATATAATGTTAAAACCAAGTACTGTGATCACCTCCCTTATTTTGGTTCTTCTGAAGATGTTTGCTTGCATGATAGTTGTTGAATTTGTTGCTCATGGGGAGAGACAATTGCTGGAAATTTCTATTAGGCCATCTTGCTCCACCCTTCTAGGATAGCGTCAGTCTTAATTTCTCTTAATCTCTCTAAAGAGAAAGTTCTGGTTTCCCTTCCTCTTGTAAGAACAATGGTTTCTCCATTGCTTCCTCCTTAGATTGAGTCACACACAACAACCACGGCCCTTAACCACACACGCTCATATGTACCTTCTTCCTCAACTGTGTCTTATCTCATCTTTAGAAAATAATAAACCCAATTCATTCTCTATGTACCTATCCAAATCTTTTTTCTGAGTATTCTTTTTTTCATGTGCTTGATCTTTGAGATATAAGTAGGCAAGGAGAGGTAGAGAAAATATATTAAAAACATGCAAAATAGTGTCTACATGTATTTATAAAATTGCCCTCACTGTATCCCTTTCTATTTATTTCTATGTAGTACCTATAAATATTCACAGACACTCGGCCACATACATGCAACACACACACACACACACACACACCATTTTTCCTCCTCCTTACATAAGGGTGACTATCATGATTTCTCTTTGGTCATCTACAGAACACTAGGGTTTCACATCTCACCTATGATAACAACTTCCTCATGGGTTTCTTTGCCTGGAGTTCACCATTCTCCACACTATAAGCTGGGTATTTATCAAAATCCGTCAAATAATTCCCTATTTGGAATCTTGCAATTCTCTCGGCCAATTTAGGGGGATAGAAAACAAGTTTACTCCGTGCATAAAAAATTTCTACAAAAACATAGAAAAATATATATATATAACAATTTTCAAGGTACTAAACATAAAAAAAAAAAGACAGAGAGATAGGAAACAAATGTGGTGAGTACTACAGCTGACCCAAGTTACTGACTTCAAAGTGTTTCCAGGTTCCAGTATGGGAAGAGAAATCCTTGGTCCAGCTCAGCAGAGTATTAGAATATCTAAAATTAAGAAGATTGGTTATATCAAGTGTTTATAAAAATATGAAAGAATTGAAACTCTTTTATATACTGGAGTTGTAGAATTGTGCAATCACTTTGGAAAACATTTTGGCAGTTTTGTACAAAGTTAAATATACACCTTCCATATGGTCCAGCCATCCCATTCCTAGGTATTTACTTAAGAGAAATGGAAACATATGTCCACACAAAGACTTGTGCGTGAATGTTCTCAGTAGCTTTATTTGTAACACCTAAAATTTGAAGCATCCAGAAAAGCCATCTTCAGGTGAATAAATAAACAAACTATGACACATTTATGCCTTGGAATACCACTCAACAATAAAAAGGAATGAAATATTATGGGCAACAGTACGCATGGCTACCAAAGTAATTGAGCCAAAAGAAGCCAGAAAAAAGATACAACATGTGCCATTTAATTTATATAATAGTCTAGAAAATGCAAGATAATATGTAATGACAAAAATAGATTAGTATTTGCCTTGGGATTGAGAATGGCTGAAAGAAAGTGATTACAGAGGGTAATGAGAAAATGTTTGCGGCTGACACATTCAGTGGTTGTATTGATTTATAAATGTATCAATTGTTGTATAAAATATATAGTTTATTCTATGTGTGTTGTGACTCAATAAAGCTGCTGAAGAATTTTTTAAAATCCTTCAATGGAATTCTTTACTATGATTCTAATGCCTGCTATGCTTACATCTTGGATTCTAAATTTCAACTAAACTGAAAATCTTTCATTGTCTCATAGAGTATCACTGCCCTCAGGGTGTCAAAATCCAGTGTTTCTTCTACCTGAAATATACCCTGCTGGTCACAACCTAGGTCATCTAATTTACTTGTTAATTTTAAGCAAGATTGTTGCCTTCAGAGACTTTTCTCTAATCCTCCAGTAATGAATTTGGCCTTCCTTCTTAGATTTCCTTTATTGTAGCACATATTACAATTTATTGTAAATACTCTTTTCTCGTAAATCCTATCAAGTGTAATCTCTTCATGGTCAAGTATTACATTTGTCTTATTTATCATTTTATCCTCAGTAATTAATACTACTCCTGACAGAGTGGAAACTTAAACAATATTTGATGAATGAATGAAAGGATGTCATAAAAAATGTCTTTGCAATGAGGTTGAATGTTTTAGGGCACTGGTGGTGGTGCATTTCAGGATTCAAGATTCTAAGTATCTGAGATCTCTACAAAGGAACTTTACTGGGGAGTGTTCTGAGAAACAGTTGTGAGGAAATGGGATTGGGCAGAAAGAAGTTGAATCATGATACATTTACAATAGTAGCCTGAGCTGGACCCACGGGACCTCTAGATGTGGGATAGACCATCCAATTACCCAAATACAAGAGGACAGCCTTGACTTTGAAAGAGAACCTGAGCCATGGTGGATGCAGCACATGGTGGGGGTGGCAATGCCTTTCAAACTAAGGTAGTGGCTTAGAATTGGCCCATCAGGACAAATGATGTGATGGCTTAGCAATCTGAGTGAGTAGAATATCATGCTCTGAAACTTTTCCTTATGTGAAGCTGCTATTCTCAGAATTATTTCTAATATGGCTCAGAGAAAGCATTAAGTTAACCTTTTCAGCTCAAGAAGATGAACCAGAAGTGTCAAATGACTTGTGATTTAGAATCTTCTCATAAAAATAAACATTGGCTCCACAGAGAAGAAAATGCAAGAGACGGTGTCAGGCTGAGATGAATGGTGTCAGCTGCTAAAGAATTTTATAATTAGGCATAAAATTTTAAGAGGTAAAATATCTTTGGGGGGACATGAGTTAGATGTGATTATTTTTTTCTCCTCTCCCACAGTCACAGTATTTCTCAGTGACATCAAGATTATTTCAAGGAAAAAGATGACTTTGTTGACTTGTTTTACCAGTTCCTGCATCCTGCTGTTAAAGAATCTTTTTCACAATTTTGAGCAAAAGTTTCTCCATAAATTATTTAGAAACATTTTTTTTTTGTCATTGAAACTGAATTTCTCACAGATGGTGAAAAAATAACCCTTTTAAAATTTCTCTTTAAAAGAGAATACAAAAACACTTTACCAGTGAGATGGTTTCTATGTTATTCTGGTTTCATCTCCTTCTGCTACTCAACTCTCAGTCTTGCCTTTGCCTGGAGAGGACGCAACACACATAGAATGCAAGAAGGACAAGGGGTGTTAATCATATTTTCCTTCTGATCAAAACAGTACATTGTAAATCATTTATGTTATTTTAAAAATGAAAGCTGATTTTTGTTTTGTTTTGTTTTGTTTTAAAGCAAAACCAAGATAATTTATTGAGAAAAAAGGAAAGAGGAAAGAAAGCCTCTGCCTCCCAGGGGAGGGGGTCCTGAGAGGATCGTGGGATTGCAAGGTTGCCACTTTTGGCTCTTTATCTGGGGCAGGGGGTTTAAGCCTAATGTGTTTTCCTGGTTGTTTGTGGAACATTTTTGTTGGCTATTCTTTTTTATTATTTCAGATTAATCTGAGGGTACACATAATTAGGTCACAGTGTTTGTGTTTATTAGGTGCAGTCCTTGTTGTGTCTGTGTGCTGCACCCAGGAGGTGTGACATATACTCTTATGTTCTAACCATTAGATGAGAACACACCAACCATTTTGCCTCCTTCCTCCCCTCTCCTGCTTCTCTCTGTCCTACCCCTCCCTCCACTTGAATTAAATTGAGTTTTTCTCTAGTAGGCATGTATTGGTTTGTCTACTGGCTTCATGTTAGTATTGAGTATATTGAGTACACTGGACACTTGATTTTCTATTCTTAGGATATTTTACTAAAGAGAATGTTCTCCAACTCTATACAGGTTAATATAAAACATGTAGAGTCTCCACCGTTTTATGGCTGAATTGTATGTACTCCATGCTATACATATACCACAGTTTATCAGTCCACTCATGGGTGGATGGGCAACGGAGTTGTTCCACATCTTGGTGTTTGTAAATTGAGCCGTGATAAACAATCTAGTGCAAATGTCCTTATGAGAAAATGATTTTTTTTCTTCTAAGTAGATGTCTAGTACTGAGATTGCAGGATGAAATGGAAGGTCTATTTTGAGTTCTTTGAGGATTCTCCATACTTCTGTTCAAAGAGACTGTATTAGTTTTCAATCTGACCATTGATGAACCAAACAAAAGGATACACTGAGGAAAAGATTACCTATTCAATAAATGGTGCTGGGAGAACTAGATAACCACATGTAAAAGATTGAAGCTGGACACGACATGCACCTTTTACCATTTACAAAAATTGATTCAAGATGGATAAAAGATTTAAATCTAAGACATGAAACAATAAAAATTCTAGAAGAAAGTGTGTGAAAAACTCTTGGTAATATAGACCTGGAGAAAGAATTTCTGAAGAAGACTTCCATGACAATTGCAACAAAAACAAAAATAAATAAATGGAACTTACTTAAACTAAAATGATTCTACATGGCTAAGGACACAATAATTAAAGCAAATAGACAACCATCAGAATGGGGAAAGATATTAGCGGGTTATGAATCTGACAAAAGCTTGATAACCAGTATTTATAGAGAACTAAAATTAATCAACAACAAAAAAAGAATAAACAATCCCATCTATCATTGGGCAAAAGACATAAACAGAAACTTCTCTGAAGAAAACAGACAAATGACCAAGAGACATCTGAAAAATGTTCATTTCCAGTCATCAGAGAAATGGCAAACAAAATAACCCTGAGATGTCACCTAACCCCAGTGAGAATGGCCCACATCACAAAGTCCCAAAGCTACAGATGCTGGTGCAGATGTAGAGAGAAAGGAAAGGCAGTTTTTAATGAGTCTTGAACAATAGATTTATTTGTCTAATATTTTTTACAGTGCTTTAAAAACTAGCTCTGTATCATAGAGCTTGAAAATACGTATTTTACAAAACTTTGTCCTGCCTTCATCACTTAGTAATTTTATAACTGTGAACAAATACTTATCTCAGGTTGCTCATCTGCAAGGCAGAGAATAATGGTACCTATTTTATCCGTGTTAAATTTGGAGATATATGCAGAAATAAACTGTAAACTACTGAGAACTACTGTATTCAAGTATGAGGGATTTAGAAAAGAATCCTGTTTCCTAGGCCAGTTATAATTATTTATCATTTAAAAATATGTCAAATTATATTTTTGAATATATTATACATACAATAAAATAAAGGATTATTATTGATAATGTACTAAAATGCCCTTTTCCCATATATTGGCAAGGAGGAACATATCAAAATAGACTTTCTTTAACAATGAGGTTACCATAAGCCCCAGAGTAAAGAAGGGATAACTTGAGCTCTGATATGAACAAAGCCTTATGATATTAAACAAAACGCAATATATTTTTAGGCACACACTATAATTATTATTTAAGAGTTTTTAACCAAACAGTCATTAGAAACACCTATTGGTCTTGTAAACATGCACAAACCTAGGTTTTCACACTAGCTGTTCAATGGTTTTGTTGAATTCCAGGAATTTGTTTCCTTAAAAAATGTCCACTAACCATTCTGATGAGTTCTATGTAAGAAAGACCATGAGGGTAGCAAACCTCCTCTAACTTTTATTTCACTCTCGAATTAGAGTCGAAATATTTCTCAAAGCCCAGAATGATATTTAGCTATATGTTTTGAGAAAAATTGGCTATTCTTGTATGTGATGGGCTTTCTTTGAATAGCACGTGGGATTTCCTTTGTTAAGAACCATTTTCCACTCTTTTTAGCCCATTAGGTTAGTATACTCTAGAGCATTTCTTTTTTAACTTGGAAGATCATATCTACCACTGTTTTTCTACTGTGCCTTAGAACACTGCTACTTAAAGTAAATACCGTTTACATCACCTGGGAGCTTGCTGGAAATGCAGATCTTGACCCCATCCAAGACATACAAAATCAGAACCTATGTTTTAACAAGAGCCCCGATGGATCTGCGTGCACACAAAAGTCTGAGAAGCACCGTGATCTAAGGCCGGATAGAACCCAGAGGGAAGACCACAGAGTCCGTGTTATTTAGAGAAGAATTCTGTCCTGTTTGCGCTATTCACTGTGTTTGTCATTCAAGGTCTGTTTGTTTGACTGATCGATAGATTTAGTGTCAGAACTAAAATTAGAAGAAAAGAATCGAAGACCTTAGGTTGGAGGAGGTAAAGAACCTCTTGAAACTTGTTATCTCTCTCTCTCTCACTCTAAGGACACATTAATGCACAGTGGGCCACTGGCCTTGTCCACTGTGCAAACGTCTCTGTGAGCCCTAGTGAGAGGTGTCAGCTAGCTGATGATTTAGGGATTGGTAGTTTCAGCCATCAGAGGCAGAACCAACAGTAAAACTGAAACTCTGTCTACATTTCCACCATTTTTAATAATTAAGAATACACTTAAGAATAAAACATTTTGCTGTTTTTTATGGCCAAAAATCTATTATCACTGTTATTATTAACAACAGTGCTCTGATGTTAAGAAAATAAAGATGTTCCAGTCTCTTGCTATATCAGCGGGTGTGAAGATTAGACACTTCCTTGTTGAATTGTTTTTTAACTCTCTCTTTTTGTTGCATTATTTTAAAATTCTCAATTCCTTTGCCATTTAAGGATAGGAAATATTACAATATAAACTTGCCCCCAGCACCACTGGATTGGCGTATTAGTATAAACTTTATTAGGTATAACTACAAACTAGCTTAAACAGTACCAAATTCTGGGGAAAGGATGAGATTAAAACAGTAGGAGTCATATACCTAGTTCTGACCCAGTTACAGTCAGAAGGAAGGACGTGCACAGGATAAAGATCAGATGGACCCCCTCTGTGGGCAGGGTAGGGATTTCCAAAAAGGAGGGACTGAGAAGACATTCAGTGGGTACACAGACCCTCCAGCCATTCATATAAATCATCCTTAATAGATTTGGCACCAACGACCACACCAACAGAATGAAGAACAAAGATGAGCTTATGTTGTGAGTCCCATAGCAAGCATTAAGGAACATAACAAAGGTAGATTAGTGTTTATATCCTTAGTATCATTTCTATTTAACCACTTCGGCCTGGTGACTATAGTAGCAAAGCAATCTAAGAAATTATTTTTCTTTCATAAATAATCACTACACCTCTTTGCTACCTCATTTCCTTTCACAGCTCAGTCATTGCTATTTGAATCTTTCTGTTGCTCAAGAATCTGAGCTGCAAAGATTTCCAATAGTATCCTGCTATGATGGCTCAGGGCTGTATCAGATCCTCTTAAATGTTTGCAGCTGTTTCTTTTCCAAGTGACTACATTGGGAAAATACCACATGTATTCCATATTGGGACGTTTTAACAGACTAGACTGCTTTTTGAAAGTCTTTTGCCAGATTGCTGATATTCTTATGATCATCTTTCTAAATACTTTACAAACTAAGGCACACTTGTTTTTGCAGATGGCGATAGCCGTTATCCCAGACAACTCCTACAAAATAGATGCTGCCCTGTGTGTAATAAGATAGCTCTTTTAAGGTGTGCATGTACTTTAAACTTCACACCTTCCACTCCAATGTTGGAAAAAAGGCTTGTGCAGATGTGCTCACCTCACCCTTACTGAATAGTAACAAGAACTGGATAAACAGCTGGCTGGATTTAGGGGCTGAGGTGTGCAGCTATGGAGACAATAAAATTGAATGACCACAGCAGGATTAGAGATGCAACTTCTTTGGTCAATAATGTCAGGTGGTTTTAACAACTGTCCACAGGAATATTCAAATCCAACCTCTTCTCAGGATTCTGGCTCTTGATTAGGTTACAATGTTATTGTCCATCCATTTATTTACTTATTTGTCATAGTGAGGAATACATGAAAAGGGGTACCAATGATCATAACACGGACATAAGGAGAAATAAAGAATAACTCCCCGTGTGTGTTCTCCCCATACTTCCTACCTGCCCCATGGGCTTAGAAGCCAGTGTTCTAAAATTATATCAGTTTTATATGTGCTTATGTAAGGACTGGGCAAAGGCTAGACGTGGTGGTTATGCCTATGGGCCAAAGTAGCTTGAGTAACATAGTGAGACCCTGTCTCTACATATAACAACGGTGATAATATTTGCATAATATTGAATGCGTGTAGTCCCAGCTACTTGGGAGGCTAAGGTAAAAGATCAACTGAGCCCAAGAGTTTGAGGTTGCAGTGAGATAGGATACCCCTGCACTCTAGCTCAGGTACCACAGTGAGACTCTATCTTTAAAAAAAAAAAAAAAGAAAGAAAGAAAGTTTTAATTCAAAAAGACAAAGTATGAGAGAGTAGGCCTCTTCCTATTGGTCACCGGAGGGTCTATAGTGCATATGAGTCCTCCCCCAGTGAGAGATCACCCCACTAGGACTGGGATAGCCATGTGTGATACTTAATATTATGTATCAGCTTGTCTGCCCCACAGTGCCCAGATATGTGGTCAAACATTATTCTAGATGTTTCTGTGAGAATTTTGGGGGACAAGATTAACATTTAAATACATGGATTTTAAGTAGAGCAGGTGGCTCTCCTTAACGTGGTGGGCCTCATCCAATCAGTTCAAGGCCTGAATAGAACAAAAGATTAACCTCCAAGGAGAAAAAGGGAATTCTGCAACAGAATGGCTTCAGGCTTGACTATAGCTTTGGCTCCTCCTGAGGCCCCAGCCTGCCTCCCTGCCCACCCTGTAGATTTTGTACTCACTAGTTTCCATAATTGTTTGAGCCAGTTTCATAAAATAAAGATCTTTATGTAAACTTTCATACATATATAACATAGTCTAATGCACATTATGTATACACACAGACACACCCTACTGTGTTTCTCTGGATAACCCTGAGTAATACAAGGAATCTTTAGAGAAAGGCACCACAATTGTGGATTTTTTCTTGCCTGAGTGCCTATGTTTGGGGATCAGGAGGATGTCAGAAGAGAAATGTAGTTTCAGTAGGCAGTCTCAGCCAGATTTACCCATATTTTTATCTGGGATGAGGATAAAATATATAAGAAAAACTAAAATTATTAGAATTTTACCAAATAAGGATTTTCACAGGCTAACCGTGAATACTATCACCATTACTTCTGCTGTCACTTACTGGATAAAACCAAGTTCCAAAAAAGGGTCCAAGAGTGAGGAATTCCCCTCAAAGCTCTGACCCTATGAAAATGAAGAAATTAAGTTACATGCGGGGTAAACTCACCAGCAGTCCTTCATATATATACCCAGAGGGAGAGCCTGAATTTGATGGTGCATCTGTTTTTTACTCCAAATGCTAAATCATTTTTGCTTACCACATATATAATTTCCAAATATAATGAGATAGTAAATGTTATCATTTGCTGATTACCCACCAAGGGCCACAGCCTTCACGTATTTTTTTAATCTTCATAACAATTATATGAAATACGTAGTATTATCCTGTTCATCCAAAGGAGGAAATTAAAACTCACAGAAATTAAATCATTCATCCAAGGTTGCATATCTGTCATTTGCAGAGATGGAATTATATGTCTCTAAAACTCATTCATTTTCTATTGTTGTACATGGCCTAGGTATGCTAGAAGCAGTGGTGGGTGTTTCGTTTGCTTCCTTTGGAAAAAACATGCTTCGTTAAAATGGTTTCATAAATACCAAAGTTAATGAAAAACAAAAACGCTGGTTTCTCTCTTCTTTCTCTTTCTATCCCTGTTTTTGTCATATTAAAAAATACTCTTTGATTTTCCCAGATTAATTCTACTATGTACATTGAAAGATGAGGGAAACTAGAGACATAGGAGAAAAATAGGAGATTTTCTTTTTGTTTAGCTACAGACAGGTCAATTCTGTCTTATAGAACTTCAAGCCATCACCCCCCTTTCATGAGCTGAAAATATTAATTTGAATTCTTGAAGAGGAAAAATGAATAGTTATGCTTATGAAGAGAATATAAGGTTTCTAATGGAGGATGTCAATTCTTCCATTAATTTAATTAAGGTTCAAAGCAAGGAAAACATTTGGCAGATAAACTCCATAGCTTTCCCTTATAAATCCTCTGAAATATTAAAACATAAATTGGAAAGAAACAAAACACAAAATTTTAAAGAGAATGGAATCATTGTTGTCAAGAAAATGTGAATTTGCCTCCTGCCTTATAGACTTAATTCTATAATAGACCAACATAGCATCTATCCATCAAAGTGGACCACTTTGCTTGGGGTGCTTAGGGAGAATGATCTTTCTCTTTCTACATTCATTGCAGTAAAGAAGGAATTTGCAGGAAGTTTTTGAAAACTTGTTTAAAAAGTTAAGTGTCGGGTAACTCCAACAGTTTAGAGATATCTGCCACGGGAAAAGCGGGGATACCATCTGCAGCTCAGTAAATGTGTGGTAAGAGAATTCCGGAGTGATGCAAGTGAGATTTGCAGGCTGTTCAGTACATATCACCAGTCACAGCTGTAATAGTATTTTTTGTTATAGAAATTTCTTTTTTGATATTCATAGGTTTTATATCAAGAAAGGAAAAGTTTCTTACTTCCTATAGCTTCTGATTAACCTATCTTGTCAGCACATCCTGCTTTCCTTAGAGGAAATAAGACCAGATTCTTGTAAATTTAAAGAAATAATAATTTTGTTTTCCTATCCCTACTGAAGGAGAAGCAATACAAATTCTTGGCCCTGCTAGGTTTGTTGTCCTGACTTCCGATCCACACTTCACATTCGTGTTAACAAAATGACAAACTTGATAAGGGAATTGGTTGGCAGCTTCCATTTTGTTCATGAAATTCATAAACTCATACAAAAAGCCGAATCTCCAAGTTCAGTTAAGGCTAGCTCAGCTTCAGATTTGATAAATAATTGCAATTCTGCATTTGTGCTTTCTCCCTCTCGTCCTCCTTCCCTCTGGTTCCTTTCAGCTATTGTGTGTGTGGGGACACGTGTGTGTAATTATACGTGTGTATCTTTACTGGGTAGGGAGGAAGGGGCTGTCGATTTAAAAAAAAAACATATTATTTCTTCAGTCTCCAGATGCAATAGTGCATCATATCACTTGTCAAATATACAGCAGTTTCTGGGAAGCCAAGGCAAGAGTATTGCTTAAGCCCAAGAGTTTGAGGTTGCTGTGAGTTATGATGCCACAGCACTTTATTGAGGGCAAGATAGTGAGGCTCTGTCTAAAAAAAAAAAAAAAAAAATGCAGCAGTTTCCAAAAGTGCGCAGAATACAGGCAGTCCCCGAGTTACAAACATTGGACATATGGAGGCTATTACAGGTCAGTGTACCTGTTCCAAATTACACACAAACCCAACTGAAAAACAAAACTACAGAACCCTATCTCACTCATAACCCAGGCACTACCTATATAACAGGACATTTATATTAAAATATAGGGAAATTTCCCATTTTTAATTATGAAAGGTATTTGTTTTATTCCAGTTTTGAAATTAACATATAGTATACCCTTGGATAACTCACACATGCACACACAACACACAAGGGCACACTCACAACTCCAATATTACTCTCTATAAACTGAGGAAGCTGGGCTGCTGTTCCCAGCTTGAATAGAATCATGTATTATTTAGCAATAATCACTTCCCCACTCCCTTCTCTGGAAGGCGTATGTGTCTTCTCTTCGTGATTGGCTTCAGACAATAGAATGTGAGAGACGTAACCGTGTCTGAATTCCAAGGGTAGAGTTCTGAGCCTAAGTTCCAAGAAACATTGCGTATTTTTATCCACTTATCTAGGATATTTCAGACTCTGTCATTAGATGAATATGCTGAGACATCCGGGGGCCTAGAAGGAGACCCATGCAGCAGACTTAGACTGAGGTATAGCCTGATAGAGAACATTAACAATCCCACAGCCAGTAAGCTCAATCAGAGCCATGCAAAGTGACCTGCTACCCCCACACTGAGTTTTGGGACATTTTGTTACATGGTATCAGAGTGGTATAGGGAGGCAAAATACCAGCGTATCTCACAACATTAATATCCTGTGATTCTAACTCTCTGATTTACTCTAGATTATGCCTATCAGCTAGATATATATCTTTAAAAAAAGGAATAATGCATAATTATATGTGATAATATGATTTGGGGGGCAACTTCTAGAGTTTTTGTTTTTTGTGTACGTAGAATCTCTATAGCGGACCACTTTCCTTCACTGACCACCTCCTTAAGTTGATCCAGTTGTCACAGAGCAGATATGCATGACATGTACACATCAGTCCAAGAGGCCTAGTTCTTTATATGGACCACCTCTGTACGTTGACCAGTTTGTAACAGTCCCTTAGATGGTCAACTTATGAGATTTCACTGTACCTTCTGTGTACATGGATATTGTGTTTAATTGAGTGATTTGATATTAATAAACTAGCTTCTCTGACAAGTGCATATTAGGTAGTCATATAAAAAGTTATTTTCAGAGGAAAGTATTCAACTCAAACCCTTGACATCAGATTCTGATAAAACTACTTGACTTCTGTAAAGGACTAATCAAAAGCTCATTTAAACATCTCTTTATTTCTGAGTTAGTAGAGGCATGAAGGACTTAGAAATTGTAACAAATATACAAATAGCCTATGAAATGTGTTAGTGGTGCTTAGAATGGACACACAAATATTTTGTCTTTTGCTAGTTTATTTTGTGCATTTAGATGGCTGATGTAGCAGATGATTCGGAAGTGAATGGCTCTTTAGATGACTGTCTTGGGGAGTTTGACCCTTTGATGATTATGCAGGTGGAAGTGGACATGGGGAGGAGTATTTTCGGCATCATAATCTGCAAGGTTAAATGAGTGGTGATCCCCAAGCAATGCTGGGAAACACTAAAATTCTTGGCTTCCATTGCTAACCCCTCTCATTCACAGGTCACTTCCTGCACCGCACCAAAAAGTGGTTCTTAGAGCCAAGTGTTTGCACCTGCCTGGAGGAATTAACTTAGTTGTTCGCCTTATTAGCATACTTCGTACACTTCATTACCTCAGCGACCCTGCTGAAAATGTGACCCTGTGTAGTTGTTGCTGCCTTCTTTGTGAATTGAAAGCTAACCAAGCTTAGAGCTAGATTAAGTGGCTTGGAAATTTAAGAAGACAGCTGGTACCCTGCTCCCAAATGGAAATTCCACACTCAGATCTGATATTTCATTCTTATGCAGTGGAGCTATATTAGGCATCAAGAGAAACAGCACAATAGGATTCTTTCAGGCATCTTTCTCTTACATTTTAGTCATCAGAAACATGGCCTTAAATTGCCATTGGCCATTATACTAGTTACAGAAGAAGGAAAATTATCTATCTATCTGCCCATCATCTACTGAGACAGGGGGAGTAGCTTACTTATTTTCTAAGATTAAGAAATGAAACCCTAATTTAAAAATCCGTCCAGTCTCCTATGAATTGAAAATCAGATTTTCTCTTATTAGTGCTGATAGTAGCAAAATGCTTTATAGTCATTCATCGGTCATTCCTTTGTAACCTGATTATGCTGTGTAGGAAAACGAATTCTTTAAGATTCATCTTCCTTGAGCCAAAACCACAGATGACTTTTAAAATAACAGAAATTAGCACAAATAGAAGCATGCTTTCATACTGTGACTTTCAATATTCATGAAGAAGTCTGCTCATTTACTTCTGACTATTATCCACATTTTCAGGCATGGACACTTTCTGTCTGAGTGCACGTTTGACTCCCAAAGAAGGAGAATGGATAGTGGAAGGAAAATCACATTAATTGACTACCTACATCATAAGCATGTTTTCATAAGGGTTATGTAAACTTTCCTCAAGTAATTTTTAAAAGATTGATTTTGCTGTTTATTACATAATTACATGTGGCATTATTACATACCTTTAAGACCTTAGAAGAATTTGGATCCTTTTAATTCATCCATATTATTCTCTATAAGATAGATTGGATTGTTATTTCTTTATCATTTCAAGAAGGAAGAAGCAAGAGTTTTAGGTGTTTCCTCCGGGACCACATAACGTTTAATGATTGAGAAAGGCTTGGTATGGTGTCTGGATTTCCAAAGCCATGCTGAGTAGATGATACCAACCCCCCAAAGTTACCTGTCTTCCCATTTCAGAAAATCCTTAGTTTTCTGGTAACTTTTACTGATCAGTCTAAGTTGAAATCAGTCCTGGAAAACATCAAATCATCCACCAGGCAGTTCTCAGAGAAAGGGGAAAAAAATCTGATAGGACAATTCATATAGGCTTTAAATGGGCATAAGATTCAAAGGTGTAACTAGTGGTCAAGGGAGCACTAGTGTTTAAATCACATAATTTCCCAGGATAAAATAAATTGCTATTTCCTTTGCAGCAAGCCAAATTTTAAGAGCAAAAATGGGTCATTTTTATTCTATAGGCCAAATTTTATTACGAAAAAACATTTCCCTCAATTCTGCCAAACTGGTAATGAAGCCACACCTCTCTCGGGTTTCACAGCCCATTTGATGACTTCTTCCTGTTTTTAATTTATTATTCATATATCTAATCAGTGTTTGTCTTTTCTACTGAAACACATTGAGATCAGACATTATCTCTCTTGGATAATAATAAACCCAATACACAGGATAAAATTGTGTATATAAAAAGTATTTCAAATAAATAAATTCCAAGTCTTTAGTTACCCTTAGAGTCTTGTTGTTTATGTTTACTTAAAACCAAGTAATCAGGTAGAAAATTTCACATTGCCCACCAGACTTAACAAAGCCCATAGATTTGATGTAATTTTCCTTGGAATTCTAGCAGAAATGCTACTTTTCTCCATTTATGGTACACTGACTTCTGGACTTAAGGACCATTAAGTCTCCACCACCTCCATGTGGAGATACAGACCATGCAGCCACTGTTGCATTTTCCTTCTCATCTTTGCAAACCCACACTTGGATTCCCTTGGCTTTCTTTGCAAGAACCAGAGACATATCTTCAGTGACCCCTCTCGTGCCTCCCTGAAGGGGTGTGTGTGTGTGGACGGTGTGTGTTCTCCTACTCTCAAGACTAGTTAAAACTTAAACAAATGCTTTTGATGACTGAGATGTATTCAGATAATCTTTCGAGAACTTAATATTGACTTTGTAAAATGGCCTCTTTTGCTAATCGAGCAGAAATTTTCCTGGTAAAAGCATACATGCTGAGGCAAGGTAAGAAACGTTTCCCACAACAGACATCTAGGACCTGGCTAGTTAAGTAAAAGCGTGGATTATCTGATTCCATAGACTTAGCACAGGTCACAGTTTATATGGTGAGGGTAACAATAGCAACCGATTCAGAGAACTGGAGTCCATGAGGACTATATTCACACAGACAAGCTCCTTGAGCATGATGTCTTGTTTATTATAAGTTAAATAAAATGGATTCTAACTGTACATAACCCTATTGGTGATGTCTAATGGCTGAAACTGAAGTGGGACAGTAATTCTGAGCTACTTGGGGATTTTTAGCTACATTCTGTAAGAAAGAAAAGAGCTGCTCCAGCAATGAATATGGATTCTTGCTCAGCAAATATTTGGTTATATTTTAGTCCTCTCTTTTTTTCCCCTCTGAGTGCAATGCTCACTAATATCAGCGTTGTCTGTATATGTAGCATGCTTCAAGTAACTGAGGTCTGCGCAGTAAATTCACAGAAAAACAAAAAAGGTATCACTATTTTCCTATGTCCTTCTGACAAAAAGAGAATTGTATCTGGAGTTGCTAAGTCCTGGGCAGAAACTGTGTGCTGGTTTTATGGCTCTTTCATCAGAAGATTCCAGCCTGAGACAGGTGAAGGGTCGTGTTCAATCTTTAAGAATTGACTGAGTCCAGATAGGAAACCAGGAGAGAGGGAAGAAGCATGATTCCAACCCAGTGATGTACCAGTGCAGCATTCAGATCTAAGAAATTGATGAATGAAGAAGGAAAAAATGGCAGCTGGCCAAATCAGAATGAGAAGCACTGTGAGGAAAATCACCGGGAGGAGGCTGAGTGATAGACTCATCGGGGGGGACATCCAGGCAGGCGACATAAATTGTGGTGTAAGCTGATCCTGGATGACATCATAGATTTAGATCCAAATCCTTAGATCCAAAGTAAAAAAGTGGGGAGTCCTGGAAAACATCAAATCATCCACCAGGCAGGTCTCAGAGAAAGGGGAAAAAATCTGATAGGACAATTCATATAGGCTTTACCTGGGCATGAGATTCAAAGGTGTAACTAGTGGTCAAGGGGGCACAATTATATCAGATTAAAAGTGCTTATCTGCTCTAGGTCACAGCATCAAGGTTAATCTTTAAAGGAAAAAATTATTGATTTTTTCCCAATAAACTAAGAATAACAGAGAAGCTATTCCGTCCACACACGGCTCTTCATGAATTTCATCATGGCTTCCACAAGTGAGAGAGAACGGAGGTGGGAGGGAAGAGATAATGAGGAAAAGGGAAAGTTAATAGAAAGTATAGGAGAGTGGGAAGGGAAGGAATAAAAAATAAAAAGAGGAAGTAGGAGGAATTAAAAGGCACCACCAGTTGCTTTAGTTCACCTGCTTTCGTGTAAGAACACAATGTCACTTGGTTCTCACCTGAAGAACGTTTTCTTTTCACTTGACAAATGTAATATGTGAAGAATCCAGGAAGATGTGGTGATTATGATGGTGAAATTTAGAAAGCACCCATAAATCACAGGTCAGATAGTCTACTTCATGAAGAGAAAATATGTCAGATAGGAGTCATTTTGAGAATGTCTTATAACTAAACACTACAACTAAATGCTAAAAACAACATCCAGTCAAAAATGAGGCAAACAATTGCAACAGACAGCAGGGAAGATACACAGATGGCAAGAAATTATACAAAATGCTCACATCACTAGTCATGGGGAAATGGAAAATAATCATCAGGGAAATGCAAACTAAAACCTTGATGAGATGCCACCTATGCACTACATAGTAACTAAAATGTGAAAAATTAGAAAGATTGACAATGTCTGGTGTTGGTGAAGATGTGGAACAATTGTAACACTCATTGCTGATAGGCACGTGAAGTGGGACAGTGCTTAGAAGAGTTTCACAGTTATGGCAGCATTGTCTATTATGGTTGCAAATTGGAAAATAACCCAAATGTCCATCAACACATAATTAGAAAAAGCTAATTGTAATATATCTATAAAATTGGATACTACACACCATAAAAGTGAATGTGCTAGTGATATCCGGAGCAATGTGAAGGAACTACAAAAATGTTTTGCTGAGCACCAACGTGATTTGAAGGAACGTTTACTCGAAAACGCCACTCCCATGACATTCCAGAAGGCCAGAAGCCAACTAGCCAAGATGACAGAAGGCTCATCAGTGATTCTTAGGCAGTGGGTGTGAGGGCTGTAAGGAGCAGGGGGTGATGGACAGTGATGGCAGGATGCAGCTTTTGGATGATGAACACACTCTACATTGTGGAGTGTACGTTATCCTAGGTGCATGTAACTGTACATTTGAAAAGGGTACTTTTACTCTCATGTAATCACATCATTAATGTTGATTTTTAAAACAGTAAATGTAGTTGCAACAGGAGAAAGAAGGGCAAACTTTACCGCATCCACATATGGCAACCAGAGTGATCTTTAAAAAACATAAAAATTGCATTATATTTAAAAGCCATCAATTGAGTCCTCACTGTCCTGAGGATAGAGTCCAGAATTTTAAAATAGAATACACAGGCCTTGACTGTCTGCTGCCTCTCCCCTTTTGTACTTGAATGGCATTTTTGGAAAATCCACTGATCCCACCCTAATTCTCCAGATCTATTTTCAGCTCTCTAAACACCCTAAGCTCTGTTCTGTGTCGGATCATTGCATGTGCTGTTCAATCCACCCAGAGCTTCTTTCCCTTTCTCAGGCCAAGGATAAATATTATTTTCTTACCTATTGGAGCACGGCGTTATGAAGCACTCGAGTAGGCTTTCGAAAATGTTGAATAAATAAAGACATAAATATAGGAAGTTAGAGGTGGCTGAAAACAGGCTTTTGCCTGAAAAAATTTACTAGAAACCTTATAATTCCGCAGTATGATTTTTAGCATTTCAATCTTTGGATTCAACCAAAAATATAGCATTTTGAAAAGTAAAACCATTAGGACTATAATCTCTCATTTTATCCAAGGTTTAGAAGCATTTTACAAGCATAATCCTATTTAGTGGAGTCAGGAGTTCAGAACCTTGCCTTTTACAAATTCCCATCACTTGCATAGCAAGCTTGCCCTTCGAAATGGACTTGGAATGCTCTTCTGCTGACGGTGGAGGGCAGAAGGACCAGGGGCAAACAGGAGATCTGGATAATTTTTAAGGCACTTATGGTTTATGGAGGATTTTCACAAAGTATTCTTAACAGTTACAAATAATAACCCATTTGGGGGTAAGGGAATCCAAAGACCCAGCAAAATTAAGAAACTTTCCTATATGGCCACTAGACGGCTTAGAACTGGAACACCAGGCTCGGCGCCTGTGGCTCAATCAGCTAAGGCGATAGCCACGTACACCTAAGGTGGTGGGTTCGAATCCCCAGCCCGGGCCCGTCAAACAACATTGATGGCGGCAACCAAAAAATGGCTGGGCGTTGCGGTGGGCGCCTGTGGTCCCAGCTACTTGGGAGGCGGAGGCAGGAGACTCGCTTGAGCCCAGGAGTTGGCGGTTGCTATGAGCTGTGTTGCCATGGCACTCTACCCAGGAGGATAGCTTGAGGCTCCGTCTCAAAAAAAAAAAAAAAAAAAAAGAACTGGAACACCGGTCTCCTAACTTTCCACAATTTTTTTTTACTAAAAATCACATCGAAGACATTATACCAGTAATAGTAATTTTTGGAGAACACTTGGGTCATCTGTATACCTTTGAGCCTTTTGGCATATTGTTCCTCAGGGAAAGATTGCCCAACTCCATTATACAGAACTCAAAAAGATAGAAAAATTGAATATTGTACATGCCTTACCCCTTGCTGGGTGGGTTGCTTTGGACAAGTTGCTAACACTCCCTAAACATCAATTTCTTCCCAAGTAAAACAGGAAAAATAATAATAGCAAGAATGCCATAGAATCATTGTGGGAATTCCTATCATTAATGTATGTAAATCCACCATTAAAGTATATATTGCATAGTAATTACTCAATTACAACTAGTTATTTTAGTTACAATGCCTTGGGAGAGAGTCAGCAACAGAGACCTCGGCAGAACACTGGGCATGAGATGAATTTGTACCAAGGATCTCTTTCTTTCTTTTTTTTTTTTGAGACTGAGTCTCATTACGTCGCCCTCAGTAGAGTGCAGTGGCATCACAGCAACCTCAAACTCTTGGCTCAGCCTCCCAAGTACCTGGGACTATCAGTGCCCACCACAATGCACAACTATTTTTTGTTGCAGTTGTCATTGTTGTTTAGCAGGCCTGGGCTGGGATCTAACCAACCAGCTTTGGTGTATGTGGCTGGCACCCTACTCATTGAGCTACTGGCACCGAGCCAAGGATTCCTTTTTAAGTGACAGCATTATGGACTCAAATATTGATGCCTTGATCACTAGATGTGATCAATCGATCTACAGGTGATGAAATGTCAAGCAGATAGGAGAGCTGTAATCCAGAAAAACTCCAGGCAGTACAATTTACTGTAAATGTAAAAACTGAGCTCAAAAAGTTTTGGTGAAAAGATGTAATTCTGGCCCCAAACTGTCAGCGATTTTGCAATTTGCTTTTTCAATTCCTCACCCATGGCTTCTGTTTTTGCTACCTAAATGCTACCAAAGACTATTGACATTTTATTGTTATATTCTTTGTTAAACAAGTAAAACAGCCATTGTTGAAAAAAAATAGAGAGAGATAGTCTCTTACCTTCCCCACCCATATCTAGAATTGATCTTTGCAGTGATATTCTTTCTCTCTCTTGCTGGTGTCTGTGGTCTGCATGTCCCTCCAAATCTGTGTGTTTAAACTTAATCACCAATGTGATAGTATTAAGAGGCCGAGCCTCAAGAGATGATTAAATCATAAGGGCAGAGCCCTCATGAGTGGGATTATCAAGCTTATAAAAGGGTAGAACCAGCTGACTCCTTGCTTGTGTACTTGCCCCTTACCCCATGTAAAGAAACAGCAAGAAGGTACTCACCAGACACCAAATGCTGGTGCCTTGATGGGGAACTTTCCAGCCTCCAGAACCATAATGAATAAATTTCTATTGTTTACAAATTACCCAGTCTCATGTATTTTGTTATAGCAGCACAAATACATCCATATACATCAAAAATAGCCACTCATGATGCCTCATCATCACTAAATTCAAGGCCATCCTTTTCTCTCTCTAAAACATTTATGTACATAGTGAGCCTTTCTTCATTCTTGGTTATTGTTGGAAACTCTGGCGACAAATCTTCTTTGTAAGAAGATTCTTATTTTGCCTGTCTAGATGCTCTTCATTTCAATCCAGCCTGAACATTGCAGCCAAATTCATCTTACGAAACACAGTCATTTGATCCCCTGCTTAAAACCTGCAAGTGACCAAGAAAAGCCCTTGCTGGTTAGCACAGCAGGCCACGCCCTGGCCCTGTGGTTCCAGCTGACTTTGCTTTCCTGTTTCCCACCAGTCTCTTTCATATCCCTAATGTCCCAGAAATATAGGATTCCTGATCATCCCTGCGTGCTTTCTGTATGCTCCTACACCAGCCGTGCGTCTCACAGCTGTTTTGCATCCAAATTCTGATTTACATCACCACATTCACGTGTTGAATTATTGCCCGTCTTTCAGGCTTCTGACTAAACAACATCTCTATGAGGACCATGATATTCTCATTTATTTATTTAGCCACTTCCTAATTTCTTTATTAAACTACTCATATATAAAAATAATGTTGTATCCCTTCCCTCCATACCGTCCCCCCGATTCTGCTCCTTACTTCTTACATTCACATATTTTGATGCTATTTCTACATAAGAACACAGAGAGCTTCTCAATTATTACTTTCACTTTTGTATTGTAGAAAATTTAAAACTTTGAGAAATAACCCCCCATATAACCTCTACTCAACTTCCACAACAATTGATAATTTGCCGATTTTAAAATCCATTTTTCTACATTTAAAGCAAATTTCCCAAGAATTTATCTTTTATTGATAAATATTTCCATGTAGGCCATTTTAAAAAGTTTTATTGTATATGCAGGTACTCTGATAGAAAGATGTGTGCCATCATTTATCAGTCCTGCGTTGATGGGGATGTAAGATGTTTCCACAGCATAAGTTTTCAAACAGAATTATTTAGGAAGGACTAACCTCCATGTTGTCTCTCCATGAAGTGTTCCTGCCACCTATTTGCAGAACTTGTCCCGTCTTATGTTGCATGGCAAGTGATTAAATTATCTCCTCGGGCACACTCAGGGAAGATGAGTTTGTTTACATGTGAACACTTTATAACACCCAGTGACCTGTCCGTGGTCAGGAGTCATGAAACACTGTCTGAATGGATGGATGGTCTCTGACCTGAGCCAATGTGGAGTCAGCAACCAGACTTTGACCATGATTTTCCTAGCAGGGCTCTTTTAATCTCAGGATGCTTTAGGATAAAGGAAAAGGAAAGTTGACAGTCCAGTGCTGACTCTGTCTGCTGTGTTGTAGGCCCAACAGTGAACTATTATATGTGATGAGGTCATTAGAATAAAACCTCATTTGGAAGAATTTTCATGGCCAATATGCTTTTAAGTGTGAAGGCCTTATTTTACCCTATTTCCTATGTGGTGTTTTGAGCCATGAACAGACAAACTCACATAACCTTACCTACACTTCTGAGTATATAAACACTGAATATAAGAGTTATGCCTGCAATAATTAATGACCTTATTCAATACTGAAAAATACAAAAATCTTAAATCTTACAATTTTCTCAAGTGTCCCAGGTAGTAAGCTGAGAATATAAGGTAGAAATACATAAAAAAAAGTTCTACTATCTAAAAATTCCCCTACAATTCCTGTTTCTTCAAAACAGCAATAGAGAAATGAAATACACACATCTTCACTCTTGTCATCAGCACCATGAACAAACCCAAAATGACACACTCCTTCCCCATATGCTTTCCCCGTGGCTTTCTTATGCTTTGCATTGCCAGGTATATAGCATTCAATGGCCAGAACGCTATAAGCTTTCTGTTTAACCATTTCACCTTTTTCTCCTAGTAACAGCAGACTCTTCGTATGATAACAAGCCAATACTCACCATCCACCACTAACCTGTGACTTCTCAATGAGACCTCTTGCACACCAATACTCACCATCCACTGCCAACTTGTCACTTCTGAATAAGATCTCTTACACACCAAAACTCAGCATCCATCACCAACCTGTGACTTCTGAATGAGACCTCTGGCACATGGTGCTATCAACACAACTTGTCCCAACCCACGTAGGAACTTCCTGGACCCCTTATGAAAACCACTACTGTCATTTGATTGGGGAGATAGATTTGAGGCCTTTCTCCCATCTCCCAAGTGACATCTTTTCTAATAAATTACCTTTTATCCTTGACAATCCTCATTGACTCAGTAATTAGCTTCTGCGTGACTAGACCCAGGCCAGAACTCCCTTGTAAGTTTGGTGGCAATCTTAATTCTTTCTTCATCCCACCAAGCTTTCTATGCTTATGAAGTTGCTGTGAAATCAGCAGTTTTGTGTATCAAGGACATATCTGGGATAGAAGAGGGAAGATTGTCCATTTATATCACATCAAACAAAAGATGTTCTTCTTGGAGAAGTTTTTTTGTTAGAAACTCAATAAAAGAAATCATTTGGGGGCTAAAGATAATTTTAACAGGAAGTATCTTTTATTTCAGTTCTGTATTTCCTCCCCTCATGAAAATTACTCTAGAATTATATGTGCTTTTATGTAATCAAAATGACCTTCTTAATAAAGAGACCCTTTGGCTATATTGGCTGACATTTTCTAAATCCTCAAGAACTGACATTTTAGTCTAATGCAGATATTTAAAAATGCTTAAATTATTTTAAGGTCACAGAATAGAATTTGAGCATTTGGATTAAAATTATGCTGTTAAAATCTTGCATGTCATGAAAAAACTTTTAAAAACAAAAGCAATGTTACAAAGTAATACACGTATAATAATTCTGTGTCTTTATTTATCTTTATTTCTAGCAGCTTTTGAATTTTAATCAAGATGATATTTATGAATATTAGGGAAAGAAAAACAACCACAGCCCTTTCATATAATCGTGATCATTTATATTTCCCAATAGCCCATCTGGCCAGAAAGAAAATAATACGGCAGAATCTGAGAGGCAGTGGTGTAGGCTGCTGCATACTAACCTTAGCATTGGTTGAATCGATTGCAGGTTATAAGCCAAATAAATACAAAAGCTGACTGAAGCCTTGTTGGCCTAAAACTGGTTAGGATTAATATTATTAACATGCCGGGTTTTGAAATGAATGTGTAGTATTCCATAAAAGTTTAAAAAGTCCACATACTTGTCACCAAGGAAATAACAGGTAAAACATAATGTTTTATTCACCAATGAAATGAAAAGAACTTAAGTGAATAAAGAGATCTGATTTTAGCAAGTGTAGAAAAAGTGAGCATTTGCTGCCATCTTTGGTGGTAGAATAAACAAATATGGCCCATGAGGAATAAAAATAAATATGTATACATAAACATCTAAACGTGTCCCATGTAAGCAAGCAATTCAGGCTTAGTCATTTCATTGTATTGAAATACATGCTAAAACAATGACCATGATAATAACAAATATTGATTAGTGCTCAGCATGTGCCAGCATTGATCTAACTGCTTTACTCACATTGTCTCCTTCAAGAAACTGAAGTCCAGAGCAATTAACTAAATTGCCCAAAGAGAGGAGCCTGGACTCTAGCAGTAAACCCAGCATTCTTTTATTATTATTATTTTTTATTTATTTTATTTTTTGCAGTTTTTGGCCAGGGCTGGGTTTGAACCCGCCACCTCCGGTATATGGGATATGGGACCAGCACCATTCTTCTTTGAGCCACAGACACCACCTTTTTTTTTTTTTAAATCATAAAGAGGTAGATCATGTATACATTAATGCATTTATGGGGGACAAAGTGTTGATTTCACACAAAATTTGCAACGCTTGCATTGTACTGGTTAATATACCCCTCGCCTCATCTACTTATTCCCTTGCTGCTTCTCTCCACTGAGCTACATATTTTGCCCCTGGGCACAGAGACTAGTCTTTGAGCCATTATTTGGAATAGCAGAAAATTAGAACCAAAGTAAATATTTAACAACAGGAAAGTTTTATTATAGTATTGCATAGTACAAAATTATAGTATATTCTATGTTCTTTCAACACTTAAAGTATCCTAAACTTTCATCTGCAGAAACTCTATAGAAATACAGAAAATAAATAACAAAGAAAAAATTTTAAATATTTTAAATTCCCAGAGTCCAGCGAATGTCACGTGTCGGTACTTGGCGCGTTATTAGCACTGGTCTTCACAGGGTGCCGTCCTTGTTTTGTTCATTGTTTCCCTGCTCGCATCTCTGTTTCCGCTTTCCTCTCAATGTGCTTGTTGCATTGACATCAGTGGTGGTTTGCCTGCATATTTTAAAGTACACAGAAGTACTATGGTATATGACTTGTGATCTCTACTTTGTTTCTCTACCAATATATTTTTAAGAACTATTAAATTCATTATGTGCACAACTAGTCTATGGTTTCTACCAATGCCTTGTACTCCAAGGAACACAGCGACACACCTCACCAGCTTCTGCCCTTCTAGTGGATACCTGCTCTAGGGTAATATTCTGCCAACAAAAGTAACATTGTAATGAGCTATCTTATCTGCACCTTCTGTGAGGCCCTCCAAGCATTTTTTTTTTTGAAATATATACACAGGAGAAACAAACTGAAGTCTCATAGAGTAGGTATAAACTTATTGTGACTACGTACTGCCAGACTGCCCTGCAGAAAAGCTGCACCAGTATCGACCTTCAATGGCAGCACTTGGGGATTCTTATGGCCCCGTATTCACGCCCACACCTGGTGTTTTGTGAGTCTGATAGAAAACATGATGTTCTGCTATTGTTTTAGTTTTATTCTGAAAAATAAAATTAAATATATCCAACCTTCAAAGTAAAAAAGAATATTTTGTGGTGTAATAAAAGAAGCCAAAGTTGGTATTCTTTTGGACCATGATAAACTGCATCCATATATAGGTTCACCTGCATGAAGATATGACCTTGAATTTCATAAGAAGGAATGAAAACATCTTCATACAGTTGGTACCTTGTGCCCCAATTTGAATTTTTCCAGAAGTAGAATGTGAGACAAAAGTTCAAGTACAAATAGCATAAGTGACCCCAATGGGAGAAACAACAGGTGATACAGGAATGGAAGGCATTACTAGGATGCATTATTTAGCCAGCAATTATAAAGGACAAGTGGTGTTGAAATAGTCAGGTAAATACATACCTTCGAATTATTTCACCCAAAGTGCCAGGGAGCTATGAAATGTGTTCACAGACTCACACAGGGCAGTTGGTGAGAGCTGCTTCCAGGAGTGCTAATCCTTCTACACTTCACGGCTTGCTGTGTAAGAGGCAGAGATGCAGATAAAGATAGCAAAGTTGCTAGACCACAAGAATAGAGATGCATCTGTGATTGCTCACGCTAGCACCCCTGATTAACTTCACCCAATATTAAGCTTACTCCAGCCTCCCGTTGCTTCTTTTAGGTGCTGTCCATGTATAATTTCTCTAAATAAACCTATAATAGGTTTAGTGCGGATAGTAAGAGCCCTAAAGCCAGACTCACGCGTTAATTCCTTTTTCTCTAATGCTTTCTAGATTCCCCTCACCCTTGGCCAGCACTGGCAGTGATGAGAATTGCCAGACCAGTAGAACATCACAGATATTTATGCCTGAGGGGTTGAGAACCCGATTACCTTGCATTCATCAGATCGTAGTTGCTGTGATTGCCCTTTTCTGATTATTACTGAAAATGAAAGCATGGGAGAATCCTCAGAGTTCCAGAATCTACCTTCCTGTCCTCTGATGAGCTGCAGCCCTTCCTCCTTGTGATCATCTGGTTGGTTCCCTCTGTCACTATAGGGGCATCTTCCTTTTCCTAGTCTGTCTGGTGTGATGACAAGCTCAAAATAAATAAATAAATAATAGGCAGGAGCTTGAAAGAGTAGGTTTGGAGAAATCTTTACTGTGCCTTCTGGTAGAAATATTCCTACCAGGCAGTGCCTTTGGCTCAAAGGAGGCGGCCCCATATACTGGAGGGAGGTGGCAGGTTCAAACTCGTCCCCGGCCAAAAAAAAGAAAGAAACATTCCTACCCAGGGAATAAGGACCCCTAGCAGAGTCTGAATCTGTAGGGTGAGGACAGGAAACAAAAGCAAACCACGTGAGCAGAGCCACTCCTGTGCTGGAGCGTGGGTCCTAGATCCATGTATCATTTGTAGAGTACAATACAATTAACATTGGTTAAAAATATGAACCATGTCCTCAAAAACAATGCCCTACCCTATAGGTTTCCATCTCCAACCTGGCTTTTTTGATCCGATACACTACATCAGAAGGTTGTTTCGTCTACTCTGAGTCTTGGTAATGCACCACATGACAGAGATGATGGATCCTGTTGGCATTTGCTCATTGCTGCACCTGCTTCAGAGTAAATGAGCTCTTTTAATAGAAGGCAATATTAGGTGGGATGTATGATGCTATACATGACACTCTGTGATTCATAAATAGAATATTTGTAACAAGTATTAGCTTACAAATGAAGACTCAAAACATCAATATAATGTACACCATGGTCTCTGAACACAGCGAAGTGAAAATAGAAATGAGTGACAAAAAAAGCAAAAATATTATATAATCTGAAAACTGAAAAACATACTTTAAAAGAATTTGTGTCAAGGAATTAGTTATACTAGATGATATATAATAATTAAAACCAGAAGCAACATAAATACTACATATTAAAAATTATAAAATGCTAATAAAACAATGCAGGGAAAAAATTCCTGAAATGCTTATAGGAAAAAAAGAGAGATAATTAATGGGCTGAGCTATTAATCGAAGCCAAGCATTGAAAAAATCCAAAGAGTAAGCAGAAACAAGGTACAAAAAATATAATAATAAAAATGAGACCACAGCTTAACAAAAAGCAGAGGAATGACAGAATTATCAAAATCAAATACTCTTTCCTGGCAGAAAACTAGAAATGAAAGATAGATTTCTTACTTGATAATAGATTCTTGCCAAAAACCTTCAATCAAATATCTATTAGGAGCATTTTCTTTAGTGTAAGAAGCAGTATCCAGTTTCCCTCAGTCATTGTTGCTAATAATACTTTATTGGAAATTCAAGATACAAAATTGGATTAAGACTAAATGGGACTCATACAAATTTGAAAGGAAGAAAATAATTCATTAGTCACAAGACAAGAAAATTGTCAACAGAGAAAATCTAAAAGAATATGTTGATACCTGTATAATGTTAGAATTATAGTTCCACAAATTTGCAGTGTATTAGATCAATCTATAAAAATCACTTTCTTATATAGAAGCAACAATCATTTATAAAACTGTAATAAAAAATAGAACCTTATTTATATTAGAAAAATATACAAGGTAATAACATTTTTTAAAAAATAATTGAATAACTACTGTTTATTTTTTATTTTGGGGTGTGGCTGGGTTTGAACCCACCACCTCCAGTATATGGGGCTGGCACCCTACTCCTTGAGCCACAGGCTCCACCCTGAATAACTACATTTTAGTGATTATAAGTTTTCTTCAAATTAATGTTTAAACTTAATATACTCCATTGCTATTTGTAATATGGACTTTTTTAAGACAATGACAAGCTAATCCAAAAATTCACATAGAAGAATAAAGGATAAAAGTAGTTGAGAACATTTCAGATAAGAATGGGATTGGCTCTCACTACTACGTATATTAAATTTTTCTAAAGCTATGATAATTAAATCTGTGTGGGGAAATGCAAATGAATTAGTGGACTACAATGTTGATTTGGGAGCTCTGTATAAAAACTTAAATATCATTGTTAAGCAACGGGAGAAAATGTGGTCATGCTCGTCTACATTAAAACTTTCAGTATCCATAAAGGCACCATTACAAAAGCAAGAAGCCATGGCTGAAAAAAATCTGTGCGAAATTAGTAGCTAAAAATATATCAAGAATTTTACAGATAAGTAGTAAATCAAAAATACTCCAAAAAGTAAAATTGTTAAAAGCTAGGACCAGAAGCTCATGGAAGAAAACCCCTGGCCGGCCCTGTGGAGGATTCCAGAAGGGGCTCAGTTCTTCTCCCGTCCTTGTATCTAAGCCCTTTTCCATATAACTTGGTAATTCTTCCCATTAAAGGGAAGGAATATATTTTCTGGCAACTTTGTGTGTCGGCTATTTGCTTTGGCCAAAAGAACGAGACAGAAGTGAGCAAGTGCCAGTTTCAAGATGAAACCATGAGAAACCTCTGCCTTAAGGCAGTAACAAGTTTCTGCCTTAAGACATCTTGCATATTGCTGGCTAGTTTTGCTGACTGGACCTGAATGACCACACGCGCCCAATTCATTATTTGAGCACCTGAATGAATGAGCAGCTGAATCCAAGTCTCGGCAAGGACACAGCCCAGCAGAGCTGCCCTGCCAAGCCCGGTCTGGATCAGCTGACCGCCAGCCAACTGCCAGACAGAGAGCAATTAATAAATAATAAATGTTTCAAGCTACTAAGCTTTAGATGACTCATGATGTAGCATTTGTGGGGCAATAGCTAACTGATCCAATCTTCAAATTCACTAGTAGCTAGAGGAAAAAACACATCAACCAGCAAGGCCTCTCGTATTGATCAAAAACGGCAACAACTTAAAAGTCTGATATTAATAAGTATTGATGTTGATGAGGAAGCAGGGAGACATATTTTCACATATGGTTACTGGAGACATTAATTAGTTCAATACATCTGAATTATAATTAAGAAATACTTGATAATATGACGCTATTTATACACATGACCAGTGAGTCCAGGAAAAACCCTGGAATCTGTTTATAAGGAGAAATAAGGATACGCATCACAGCATTGTATGTATCAGCAAAATATTGGAAATAACATACGTACCTTCTTAAGGGAGAGATTTTAAAGCTGTAGTATATTTATATAATGGAGTAATAAGTAGCAGTTAAAATGAATGAACTATGTCTCTATGTATACTTCATAGTTGCATTAGGTAAAAAAACATGTTGCCAAAAGCATTTTTGTTATCATTGTCGAGAATTCCAAATGCATGAAAATCAATATCGTATTATCTCTGAATTAATTTACATGTAATAAATGCATCATATGGAGATGTGTGGGGAACATAACTACTTCTGGACTTTCAATTAGGAGCAAGAGGAAAATGGGGGCTGCTGTGGGCACTACAGCTATATCTGTATTTTTTTTTTCATTTTTCAGAACTACCTAAAATGTTAACATGTGTTAAATATGGATGGTGAAAGCAGAAGTACATGTACTATGTTTGAAATAGATCATACTTTAAAATAAAAATGCATTATGGAAAATTCATATGGTATAAGCGAATACTAGGCAGTTGCTTAAAAAAGGAAGTAGATCTCTGTGTTAGACATTTAGAGGAAAAAGCGAGTCACAGAACAGTGTGTAGGGCAGATTCTCAACATTAGTTATATTGACATTTGAGATTGAATAATTCTTTGCGGGGGGGGGCTGTTCTGTGCTGTGTGGAGTAATTAGCAGCATTCCTGCCCCTACCCACCAAATGCCAGTAAAACCTAATGCCACCCACCACTTCCAGTTATGACTATCAAAAATGTCTCCAGAGACTGCCAGATGTCTTCTGGGGAAAAATCATTTTTGTCTGAAAGACACATGGGAAGTATACTTCCATTTGTATAAAAACAAACTACATGTATTGTATCTATATATGTTTATTATGAACTTCAAGGAGTACAGTTTGAAGGGCATACCTGAGATCATAGACCTGGGGGAGGGAAGGTAATTTTAGATAATTGAAGATACTGAAGTAAGAAATAAAATTCTTCTGATGAGGTTGATTTTTATGAGTATGTTCTGTTTTTCTAATATGGAAATATAACTGTTTTATATATGAAAGAGTCCAGTTCTTACCAGTTCCAGAAAATAGAACAAATTGGTAGCCATTATCTTCAATTGTGTCTGAATGTTTCTATCACTAAATATTTGTAAGACCTTGAAGGACATTTGATAATGCAAAAAGGTAAAAAACCTTCATCTGGTTTCTTGGAATTTAGTTGTTCAGGAAATATTCTAAAACTCTCATAAAAGTATCAGTAACAGGCTCGGCGCCTGTGGCTCAATCAGCTAAGGCGACAGCCACGTACACCTAAGGTGGCGGGTTCGAATCCCCAGCCCCAGCCCGCCAAACAACAATGATGGCTGCAACCAAAAAAACGGCCGGGCGTTGTGGCGGGCGCCTGTGGTCCCAGCTACTTGGGAGGCTGAGGCAGGAGACTCGCTTAAGCCCAGGAGTTGGAGGTTGCTATGAGCTGTGATGCCATAGCACTCTACCCAGGGGGATAACTTGAGGCTCCGTCTCAAAAAAAAAAAAAAAAAAAAGTATCAGTAACATAATTCTTTACTTGATTCTTCCAATCTGAGACCTGATAATGGCCAAATGCAGACGCTTGCTGGGATGGAGGGGAACAGGGGTGCCTGGTATAGTACTGACCCGCTGCTGAACACTCTGGTTGGTCACAGAGCTAAGCTCACACTGGGGATCCCACTTCAGGCCTCCTTGCTAATCAATCTTTAGGAACTTCTCCACAAGAAGGGAAGACACATGCAATTATATGCACAGCTGAGAACTGTTTATTTCCACAATCTTCTTTCATCCGTCCACTATTTGCGAGAAACTGAATTCATCTCCATCCCATACACCAAATCAACTCCTCCTCCAGTGTCTGCGCCTCGGCCAATGGTTTCACTGTCCACCTGATTGCTCAATCCATAAATCTAGGAGAGATTCTTGTCACCTTCTTCCTTCTCTTACGTACAGTTTATCATCAACAAGTTCTATTAATTCTACTACGGAAGTCTGCCTAACACAGCTCTCCTTAGCTCCCATTTCCACTTTGATCTAAACTCTCTGGTCTGTCCACTCTCCATTTCCACCATCACCCCCACCACCAGCACTAACATCACCCTGCTCCCAGTGACCACAGCATTTCCTAGATGGAGCTTTTCAAAATGCAAATCTGATCATATCTTTTCTTTCCTTAAGGCCTTTCAGTAACTTCCTCTACTAATAGAATAAAGGATAAATCATCAACAAGGCTATGGGCTTTTCATAACCTGCCCCTCCTTAGCTTCTTGCATCTCATTTGGAGTCATTCTTAACCTTGCGTACCGAGCTTCACTTACTCAGCAGGTCTCTTGATGACTTGAGGTCCTTTCTCTACCTCTTCTGCTTGCAACGATAACCCAGGCCCTGTTTTCCTATTAACATCTTTTTATTTTTCAGGCACAGTTTGATTGCAGCTTCTCTATAGAAGCCCTAAAACCACCATGTAACCCCAGGTTAGATACTTGACTATTTGGAGCAACATCTTCTAGATCTGTCTTGTGCTAATTACAAATGTGATTTCATAATTTTTGTTTTTTATTATTGCTTATAGCACTGACTGTATTCAGCATTCCATGAGACAGAGACTACACCTGGCACAGCGCCGCACAACTCAATAAGTATTGATTGAAAGTATAGATGAGAAGTCATAGGTATGAGAGGGGGAAGGAGGGAGTGGAAAAATAAACAGTTCAAAGCCTAGAAGGGCGGCAGATTTGCATACATCTGACCAAAACGCAATGTGGAAAAGATTATAATAATATTTGAAACCACTTCAGGATGCTTTAATAATTAAGCTTAGGTAATTACACTCTGGTTTCTATTGCCCTATAGTGAGAAGTTGTTCCCTGGCCAAGTTTCTTAATTTTCCTCAGTCATACATTCCAAATTTATTAAATAATAATAAGAATACCCACCTTTTTTCTTGTCAATTCTCGCTGCAGAAAAGAAATAGTCTTGGGAAAACTTAAGGAAGAACCCCATACAGAAAACTCATGTCTGTGTTTGTAGCTGTGTGATTTTCGCCAGAGAAGCATGAAGGCCAGTAGGCTCCGTTAGTAACTTCCTCCCATCTCTGGTACACAACTCACATTCTTGCCCATTAAGACAGGGCAGCGCTGATGCATTCTGACTCACTCTCTTCCTCTAAAACTGTAGTGCAAAGCATTAGTTTTCATTATCAACATCTTTTTTCTGGTCCTGAATTTTCTCTTTCATCTATTATTACCAATACTTGTCATATAAAGTTTAAGGAAAGAATTTGACATATTGAATGCAAAATGTAAAATGCCTAGTATAATGCCTGGAGCATGGTAGACACTCAATCAACAGCAGTTGTTTAGGCTTTGACTATGACCTAGAAAAACAATGTTTTTTGTGACAAAAAAAAAAGAAAGAAAAAGAAAGAGAAGTTATTTTAAGGAATAAAAGAAATCAGAAAATATCAGAAATCAAATTCTTCATCAGAATCTTAGACTTCCTCCAAGACACTTTTTCGTTTATCATAAATTCAACTCCGAAAATTAGACATAAAAAAATCTAGGATGATTAGATATTCCCTATTTAGGGCTCAGTGAGGTTTTGAATTGTATAACCTGTGAAATTTACAGAGTTGAGCTTATGTGATTGGGTTTGTACTTGGTTGATGATAGCAGGGAAGGGGCGTGCTCTCTTGAACCCAAAGTAGAGAGCCGGGCTCAGAAGTCCCATTTGTCCACAGAGGCCTGAGTCTCTTGCCAGGATGATCATTATAACACAAACAGTATTTCCAGCTGGTGTCTGAGAAATGATCCCTTGTAGAAATTCTCAGCAGGAGACTGCTGATAACAGAGATGGGTGTACCTGAGACAGAAAACAAACCTCTGGAAACAGAAATTGGGGGCTTTATTATACAGCAGACTGAATCTTGAGACTTGATTGACAAATCTAAAAGATTCTAAAATCTTTTAGATCTTGGACACTTGACTTCCTGACCTTCCTGGGGTGACCAAAACAACCCTTTAAAAAATCCATGGATATCGAATAAATATCAAGGCAATCCTTTATCCCTAATACCCACCCTAACATGAACATTTAAGGTTCAGTCTTTTAAATAACTTTCACAATGAACCAATCCTCATTTGTAATTTAAAATGGGGTGTATTTAGGATTATTCCTAAGTGGCCACCGGTTTTAGTTTGTTAATGGACTCTAAAGTAAATCTGTGGTTAAAATACCTCCCTCTTTGAATGCTACCCTAGAGAAATAAGAGTCTTTCTCCATCAGGATGAGTGCTACAGTGGCATTTATTTCTGTTATCTTTGAATTGGTCTGTCCTCTCCTGCTCTCTCATGACAGATTTTTAACAGTGAAACTGGCAACAGTAGAGGAATGTGTCTCTCAGGCAGACGGATCTACTGGCAGTGCTGCTAAGCCCCTAGGCCAGGATTACAGGATATGAGGGAAGGCTTTCATTTTGCTTGCTTATCTGTATTGTATTGGTTGTTCTTAAAAAATGTATAAAAAATGTATAAATTTGATAAAGACAAAAGTAACATTTAAAAACATTTAAGAGACAAACTCCTTTCCTTCACAATTTATCATAAAACAAGGTACAATTTCTGATTTTCCTATTTCTCTGTTCTTTTAGCTCCAAATTGGTTATGCTGCAAAACAACACAAAATGAGATTTATTTTTTCAGATATTACTCCCCAATAACCTAATTATTCTGACTTCTGGTAGTTGTGAAATCATGGTGGTAAGCACAACCACATACTAATGTTTTGGCACTGACTGCAGCACTGTGATATCATGACAATACAAAAATTTCAGCATAAAAATCAAATCATCTGCTAGCAATCATTAAAAAGAAAAAAAAAAACAACTCCCTGGTTGGTGGAATTCTTTTACTATCCAGTAATTCTTTAGATGTTAAATAATGGATCTATTCCTATTGATGGAGAGAACTGGGATATGGTAACCTAAATACTGAAAAGTGAATGATAATTACATTAATTTTGAAAGTACCCATGGATACTGTGATTTTTACTTAAAAAGTATGACAAAGTATTCTGCATGTAATAAACATCATTCATGGCATTTTTCTCATCAAAAATCATTTCTATATCTTCCTATAAGTATTACCTAAGGCTGTATTTAAATACATAACAATTTTTTTTTTATGTTTTCACCAAATTTCCTTCTCCTTGTCCTTTGCTTTACTTTCAGAGAGAGGTCATCGATTTGGTCTTTCAAATCATGAATTAATTTCAGCAATTTGAATTTGTATGCTGTCTCCAAGTTGAGTGTTTGATTTAAGCAAGCAAATTATTTTTTCATTTTTCTTAGCTCCTCTCGTATTTAACAGATGAAATATTTTACTCCAATCATCCTATGAGTAAAAAGGATAGAAATAAAATAAATTATCTCATTTTCTCTGTAGTTTCTCTGTTTTCCTGAGAAAGATATTATTTTTTTTAATTCTTCCAGCATGTTTCTATTCTGTTAAGATGGTA
Organism: Galagoides demidoff; assembly: GCA_963574575.1. Taxonomy (NCBI): domain Eukaryota; kingdom Metazoa; phylum Chordata; class Mammalia; order Primates; family Galagidae; genus Galagoides; species Galagoides demidoff. Next base: position 12,706 of record CAUYQV010114379.1, on the reverse strand, counting down.
TTTTTTCTCATATGTTCTTTTTTTTAATTTTTAAACTTCAGATTAGTGTGAGGGTACAAAGCATTAGGATACATGGTTTGCATTTGTCAGGCAAAGTCCCAGTTGTAGTTGAGCTCTTCACCCAGGGTGTGCTGTATACCCTTACAGTGGGCCCACTAGGTGAGAGCTTACTACACCCCTCCCTCTTTCCCTTTCTCCTCTCCCTTTGTCCCCCTCCTCCTGACTTGAATTGAATTGTGTTTTTTCTTTTGTGTGGATGGATGGTTTTTCTATTGGTTTCATATTAGTATTTATTACATTGGATATGGCTTTTCCATTCTTGTAATAAGAAGAATGTTCTTTGACTCCATCCAGGTTAATACAAAAGATGCACAGTCACTATTTTTTTTTTTATGGCTGAATATTATTCCATGATATACATGCACCAGTTTGTTAATCCATTCACGTGTTGTTGGGCACTTGGGTTGATTCCACATCTTGGTAATGGTGAACCGAACTGTAATAAACATTCTAGTGCAAATTTACTTATGTTAAAATGATATTTTTTCTTCTGGGTAGGTGCCTAATAGTGGGATTGTGAGGTACATGGGAGATCTAATTTGGGTTCTTTGAGGATTCTCCATACTCCTTTCCAAAGAAGCTGTATTAGATTACAGTCCCACCAGCAATGTAAAAGTGTTCCCTCCTCTCCACATCCACTCCAGTGTCTGCAGTTTGGAGATTTTGTGATATGAGAGATTCTCAATGGGATTAGGTGGTAAATCAAGGTGTTTTGATTTGCATTTCTCTGATGATTGGGAGTGATGCATTTTTTCATGTGTTTGTTGACTATTTGTCTGTCTTTCTGAGAGACAGTTTGTTCATGTCTCTTGCCCATTTATAAATGGGTAGTTTGCTTTTTCCTTATTGATTAGGTTGTGTTCTTTATTGTAATTTTTAATTTTCTTTGTTTCCTTTTCTTAACCTCTTATTCCCAAATAACCCCATCATTTTCAAAGAAAAAAATTGAAGAAATATATTCTAAGTTTCAAGGCCCCAGGTGGAGGAAATCTTTAATTGAAGCCAGAAAATTAAATAGCAACTATGCTATAAGTTATGAGAGCTACACTTAATATAGAGGTGTGTGGGTGCTCAGATAGGAGATTTGTTTATCCTGAAGGCATATCTGCATGTCTTGAAAGAATAAAGTTTTTTTTTTCTTTTTTTGAGGCAGTCTCACTCTGTTGCCCAGGCTAGAGTGTCATGACAACAGCCTAGCTCTCAGCAGCATCAAACTCTGGGTCCAAGTGATCCTCCTGCCTCAACTTTCCAAGTAGCTAGAACGACAGGTGCCTAGCCAATAGCTAGGAACGACAACATACAGCTATTTTTTTCTATTTCTAGTAGAGACAGGTTCTTATTCTGCCTCAGGCTAGTCTTGAACTCCTGATTTCAAGTGATCCTCCTGCCTTGGGCTCTCATGCTAGAATTACAAGCATGAGCCACCAAGTCTGGACAAGAATTAAGATCTTAACAAATTTTACCAACTGCAAGATAGAACCTAGTCATCCCCTTTAAAATGAGAGCTTTTAAATATACTATTTGTAAAGTATTCACCAAAGTTCCACTAGAATACACATTTCTTTAAAAAATTACATTTTGATGGTGACGGTTTACACTATTTTTAGCTTTGTATAATAGCTACAGACTATAACTAAGACAACTAAAATTTGTTGAGGATGTTAATCTTTTATAATATAATACCTTATGTTAGTCACACAAACCATTGTTCAGTGTCCAGAGCCTACACTCCGGGTTCTGTATGCATTTCTGTAATTTGGGTTAATACTATATCCAAGAATTATTCCCAGTAGCACCCAAGGGTTGTAATATCCAAGAATCAAGCTCCAAAGCTTTAGAGGCCCCACTGCAGAAACTCTCTCCCTGGGTACCTTTTGCTTCACCTTATTTCCCAGATGATTAATTTCACACCATTACAAGGGCTGCTAGCACCGTAATCTCTTCAGATCTATTTTTGATCCCTTCCTTGACTTTTCAACTGGAATGTTCCAAATCCCCCACGACAGGTGTCCTATTATCTTTTTCTTTATTCTGCCAATTTCTTACACAAATGTAAAACTCTTCCATGGATTGATATGTCAGAATATTGTAAATGCAAAGGGCACAGAAAAGAATTGACTCAAAAAGACTGCAGCACTTAATGAAATAATGTGATTTGGGGGAATTAAAATTCTGTTAACTGGGAATTTTAAAATTAGAGGTAATAATCATAATCTAAAGAATCAGAGGAGAAAAAAGGAAGAGAAAAAGAGAAAGAGAACTAGAGAAGAGAAAGGGGGGCAGTGAAAGCAATAGAACTGGGTTTGAGATATTTTTTATTATGAAAAGCAAAATAAAGTCTTTCTGGATAGAGAATAAAAAGGTCTAGTCCCAGGGGGTGTGTCCTCCAATCTCACTCAGTTGAATCCAGGGTCATCAGGCCTCTTAAATGCACATATTTCTCTAATCTGATGCAAAATGAATTCATGGGGGCATGTGGAAACTTTAAGGCCTTTGTCAACTCTAATATTTTGGTAGAAAAGATAAATGATTAAACATCAAAACAGATCAGATGTTTTAAAATAAGAATTAACTCCTGAATAAAGTAGTAACATCATGGAATCCATTTTTCCTTCAATGGATTCATGTCATTTCAAACATTATTATGTCAAAGGCAAATATGTCTAACACACCAGGGATATTTTCTGTCTGTTCTCCTTTTCATTGATATTCTGTGGCCACTGGAATTAGGAAACATTTTTATTTCTTTTAATCTTACTTTTCTTTGAACTCATATACTGTATGCTTGATGTTTCTGATGTTCTCTGGAATAAGATAACTGTAGATAAGTTCCTGCTGGGTAACAGGAAGAATGCTGAATTTTTTTTTAGAAGATCAAGACCTTAAATTCTATTAATCACTGGCTACTCTTTCTGAAACTAGATTTATGCTTAAGAAATGACACCTCAATTAAGATCTTAACCACTATGTGTCATGACCTCTTGATTCTACAAAAGGTTTTTCCTGAAAGTAATTTTCTTTATGAAAAATAACCTGATCAAACTAAATAAACAAAATTCAGTAAAGTTGCAGGATACAAAATCAACATATAAAACCCAGTTGCATTTCTATACATTAACAACAAATCATTCAAAAAGGAAATTAAGAAAATAATTTTGTTTACAATAGCATGAAAAGAGTAAAATTATATGGAAATAAACTTGCCCAAGGGAGTGAAATACTTATACATTAGAAACCACAAAACTCTGATGAAATAAATTAAAGGAGTCATAAATAAATGGAAAGATATCACACATTCACAGATTGAAAACCTTAACACCGTTCAAATGCCCACTCTACTCAAAGAGATCTACAGACTCAAATCTATACCTATCAAAATACCAACAGTGATTTTTATAGAATAGAACAAACAATTCTAAAATTCTTTCTCCCTTCTATGACTCTTTGTTTTATTACTCTAATGAGCATTCTCAATGCAAACACAGATTCCTACTTTGTTCTTCCAATTGTCTGCTGTCTTTCATTTTATTTGCTTGTTTACAGCTCTTCAACAGACTTGCCACTATAAAGTGACATAGCAATACAAAATGTAAAAATATGTAAACCATCTTTCCCCATCTCCATGTAAATCCTTATTTTCAGCCAAGAGTCCTCTGAAACAAAGTTTGAAAAGTTAATGTGGGTCTTTACTGATGCTTCTAAGCCCTTAGATAAGCCCTTCCTTCAGCTGGTGTGACTAGTGACTAGTGTTTACAGGTTCCTTCCCTGGGCCACATGGTACAGGACTTGCCTAGGAGTTACTTCTGTGGCTTAAGGAGCCTCACCTTTACACAGACCGTGGTGGGTGTGTAGCCACTGCTCTTAGCCACTGCTACTCCCTTCAAGTCTCAGACGCTGTGAGTTCTACCTTGGCTCAATTCCCAACTTCAAATCCTTGATATCCTTTTTTTCAGTTTGAAGATTCTCTCATAGTATCTGATCCTGCTCTTGCGTGTGCAACCTAAAATACTTCTGCTGTTTGACTGCCTCCATTCCTAGTTTAAAAATAGAAGGGCGGTTGGTAATACCTACTCACGACTGAAGAGTGAATGAAAAGAGTGAATCCATGATCATAGAATGGTCAAACCAAAAGGCATCCTATTAAACATCAAGTTCACATGGTTTTATTTTAGAAATGAGATAATACTGCAGAGATTTAGCAAATTTCCTCATGGTAAGCTATAGTAGGTATATGGAAAAGATGAAGCATGTATACATGGCCTCTGAGTCCAAAGTCAGAGCCTTTGCGCCTTGTCACAGCAAAGTGGACAGGATTTTCATGGACTGTGATATAGTCGGTGAATGAAAACCTGAGGCTGATGAGGCTCAAGAGGGGTAAAATTATGTCAGATGTATGTACATCAGTTACACAGGATGCAATATGTGAACGTGGTTTATAAATTGCAAAGTCCATGCAAATTTAAGGTATAATATTCAACAATCACCTGCCTTCATATAAGACTGGCTTCGGAAGGAACAGACAGTTCATTTTTCTCCAACTTGGGTCAGCAATGACTTGTTCTTCTGCATTTGTCATAAGAATCATCTGGGAAGGAATAATATAAATGACAATTTATTCTTTGTTAACTGAAGTGTGTAGGAGCAGAGTTAATGTAATTTAAAAATTATAATACCCACGTGTTAGTGCAGCTGTGAGGATAAATACCAGTGATAATCGAGCTCTTTCCTCTGTCCACCGTTTGGTCTGCCCTACCTATATCTCTGCTTCTGAGAGTGTGATTTCTGAATGAGCATTTCAGGTCAAGGGGTCAGACTGACAGAAAAGAGCAAGAAAATGGAAACCGTCTCATTTTTATGCTAAGAAAACATTGCAGTTCAGAGTAATGGTTAATGGTCTCATTTTGGGTACACAGATTCTGTTTCCTGATCCTATTATGATGCTGCTATTACTATGTATAAACTATTTCTTTTTTCCCCCTGAAAGCTTGAAGGCTATTTACCCATTTAAAGATGTTTAAGTCTTTGTAAGTGTAATTCCAGAGTGATTTTGATGAGGCTCTCTTCATTGTCCAATGTAAGTCAGATTTTAAACCCAAAGTCCATATTCTTATTCTTATGGTGCTATTGTGCCAGGTGACACTTTAAAGGTTACTACTGATGGAAGAAATGGCTGGGCAAAACATCAAATGTCATTATAGTATAAATGGCATTACAGGGGAAAAGAAGCACTCACAAGGTCAGGGTCAACCAGCTGGGGATACTCAAAGTCCTCAGTCTCCTCCTCTCTGGGGCAAGGCATTCTGGGTCAGGGAATCTGCATTACATAGGGAGGACTTTATTCCAATAGGGGAATCACGGTTATCTCTTTTTATACATATGAGAAAATAACCTCATTAAAATGAGACACATAGGCTCTTTGGTCCCAGGTAGTCTAGATTTGGGGTGTCAGATGCTTACTAGTATTTTCTGGGGTCATCAACTGCTTGATATCAAAGGTCTTGAGCATCTGAGAAAGTATAGGTGCCTATGCTTGGGTGGCATACACCTATATGGAGAGAAAGTCTTCACTTTCATAGTCGGCTGAGATTGGGTACTGACCACCTATCTGGGAAAAGAGTAACCCATGACCCAGCTAGTGTGTGCTCCAGGCAACCCAGGGTGAGCTTGTTTTCATATGATCCTAATTCTTAAGTACCAGATGTGCTACCTAAAATGTGTTCTCTTCTCTGCAAGGATCAGACTCTTGGATTCTTTAATTGAAGACGCATAACTGGTACATTGCTTCTGAAAGTTGCTCTTTGGTCATTAACATGGTGCTAATGATAGAAAGTCAGCAAATAAAAGTTAAATATGCTAATCTGCAAAATTTCTATTTTAAGTAATGAAATTATTAAAAAAGAAAAGAAAAAGGAAAAGTTGGCTTTGTTCCTTTTCACCCTGTACCACTCCAGTAAGGAGAACGAAGCTGACAAGCCTTATGTAGCTTGCCCTGGGCCTCCTGCAGCCGAGTGCAATGCCAAGAGGAGCACCCTAGACTAGACTTCTCTAATTTTCCATCTTGGTGCTTCTCTTCCTGCCAGGAATGTGACTAGAGTGTTAAACTTAAAAGCACTAACTGAGTGAGGAATTCAAACAGAAGTTGAAGCGTATCTGTGGCAATTCTGATTTACAGTTTGTTGTTGGCAGTGTGTGGATTCGGGGAATTAAGGGATTTGGCATGCTGCACACTTTGCCTGCGTGTGCCTCTTCTCACTAGAATTCAAGTCAGGGCAACAAACATTTCTAAAGTGCTTCCAAACAGGGCATGATGCCGCAGACATTGGGAAATGGATGAGGAAGACCTTTTTTATCATCCAGGAACTTTACCTGCATACACCTGTCTCATTTTATTCTTTATTGCAAGACTATCAGTCCATGTGTATGCAGTTATCACTGTAAGCCAATCAGAAGAGCATCTTGAACCATTGGTAATGAGTGCGCACTTTTCCATGAAGGCAATAATTTTAGCATTGAAGACAAATTAAATAAAAAGCAAATTAATGTGTCTGCTTTAATAAAAGAGTGGAAACACTGCATTTTATGAATAAAGGGCTACCAGTAATTTTCTGATAGGCCCCCAGAACTATTAGGTAGATGTGTCAACTTGATGGCTGCTTCTGTATACTTGCCGTGAAATCTCCCTGCAGAAAGACTTTCCCCCGGAGAAGGCTTTTCTAGTGGCAAACTATTCAAATTTTCCAAAGAAACTGTCTCTTCCTGAAAAAAACTGGAACAAGACAGTAATTATTTTATCATAATAATTATACATCATAATCATCATAATTTTACCATAACTACCCCTAAATCTCAAATGCATACTTTAAAGGAAGTCTTTTGATCACAACTTAAGTATGACTTTGATTTCCAATCAGTCATCAAACAACAAATCTCAGAGCAATTTTGGGTTTTCCGATAATTTTTTTATTCCTTCCTAACACTTAAATTCAATATTACGTCAAAGAGAAAAGTGAATGATATACAAAGGAAAAAAAAAACTATAAATGGGGGAATAAGTAGGCCGAGAAATAGATGTTCATACACAGAGACATAAATCAGAAATACAGACATTTAATGAAACACACTTACACACACAAAAAAAATCTTGTTAGTTTCCAGTGCTTAAAAAACCTTAGGGCGAGCTGCTCAACCTAATTGACTGTCACTGCAGGATGACACATGCTATCAGAAAGGTCAGTGCAATTTGGGGCTGCCTATGCAGAGTCATCACTTTCAGAAACGGAGAGATAATGTTCCCTGTCTATGGGCTGGGCTTCACCCAGGAAATATTTAAGTGGCAATCAAGGTGAATTTGAGAATAGACACTGGCCACCTTTGGACTGGAGCACAGATAATTAGATGCAAGATGACTCCAACCTCAGCTTTTATAGCTACACAGCAGCCCCACCCTGCTCAAGTAGCATTAGGTCTTCTGAGAGAGTTTCTTCAGCCACAGTGGCCCTAATTATCTTGTCAGGTTCTTGTCTGCACACAAGAAGGCGCAGATCACTGTTACTGAGTTAACTTTGTAATAAGCATGAAGAGCTCCTTTGAGAGGCTTGGGAACCGATTTAGAGTAGAGAATCTTGAATATTTCAGTTTGTGGTGGGAAGTAAACTGCTCTTTACACTTTTGTGGCAGGCATGAGTACTCAAATAAGATCCTTACCTTCTGTAAAACTCCTCTGAGTGGACTTTAAAGATGTCATAATTTATTTTTAACTTTCTATTTTAGAATAGCTTTAGACTTACCAAAAAGTTGCAAACATAGTACAGACCCATATACCCTACACCCATTCTCTCCTGTTACTAACACTACACATCAGTACGGTGCATTTGGCACAACTCAGGGACCATTATGATTAATTGTTACTAAGTCTATACTCCATTCAGATTCTCTTAGTTTTTACATAATATCTTCTTCTACTTAAAGATTCCATCAGAACACAACATCACAGGCAGCCACCCTGTCTCCTGGAGGCTACTGCTGCCTACGACAATTTCTTAGATGTTCTTTTTTCTTAAACAACTTGACTTTTTTCAGAGTAATAATCAACCAATTGAAAGAGTTCCCAGTAACCAAAGATGGAGCAGTGTGGACAACAAAATGAAGTTATAATGGTCTATGACTAAAAATATAAAATAAATATTCATGGAGTCCATATTGATATAAATGAACGAATGATTGATTGAAAGAATGAATGAATAAATAAAGACAAGTCTCCCATGAAGAAAAATTGCAATAATCTATGTAGATAATCTATCTTTAAGAGGTGAAAAATAACTCCCCATTTTCTAGATGTGAGTTGTGTGTAGTAACTGTCTTCCAAAGAGTACTATAAGAGTGACTTTACAGTGAAGAAAAGTGACATTTTCTCAACCAGGTGATTCAATAGTACCTCAAAGAGAAAAGTGAAAGTTAGTATCATCAGTCTTATTCATGTTGATAGTTCATGCACCTGACATGATGAGGCGGCAGTGGACTTTACCTCTGTGGTCTTTCTCCTGAAAACCTACAGCTCAGTCTAATCAAGAGAAAAACATCAGACAAATCCCAACTAAGGGACATCTAGTGTTGATTTCCAGTTGCCAGGAAGTGAAAGGTGAAAAGCCCCTTGGATACTCCTCAGCGTAGAAGGCCTAGTTGTGATGAACCCTTTTGTTCTACACAAATTTACTCTTTTCCATCAGCACCCAGAAACTCAAAGGATAAGGTGATTCTACAATCTAAGGAAGTTATCTCTTTCTCTTCTTCTGTCCCCCCTTCGTAGTTAAAGGGAGTAGTATGTGTGTGCCACGTCATCTGAGGAGCTTGCACTAGGATGATGGCTTCCCCTCTGTTACACAGACAGCTAGCTGGGGGAGGTGGGTGTGGCAGGTCCTGGTCCCTGCTGTAACAGTGCTGTCTAGTTCACAGTAAAGTGACAAGAGAGCTGATTGGTAGCAAGTAAATATGATCCACAGTTATGGAGGGAACTTAACCTTGTAAAAATGATCATTTTCTAAGTCCATAGCCAGCCCTACAGCTGAGCATATGATGCAAGATTGCCTCAGTAATGCAGCTATATGGCTATATTTTACTACGCAAATATCATAACAAAACCTTGGAGGTCATTTTTTCTCTGTATCTGATTAATATGAACTTGATTTATATGGCATATACTCTCCAAAGCCTGAGGAGTCTTTAATTCAGTTTTAATTCTGTTCATTGTTAAGAATAAATTCTTCACTCTTTCTACTGGACTGTCAATACTTCTTTTTATGGAAGCCGACTTTCTGTGATAAATTTGAAATATTCTTTATGAAAAGAGTGTGAGGCCTTCCATTATTCTTCTCATAGTGCCCATTCATCAATATGACTCCACCCACACATTTCAAGCACTACTACTAAAAACTTATTTTAAATTCATAAGTCGTGTATAATGCTGGTAGAATCTACATATAATATATCACAGGCTGAAAAATAAAAGTAAACTAAAATCACTTTAATAATCACATTTAGATTTTCTAACATGCATATATGTACATTTAAAATTCACAAACATTGCCCCTGTGCCTGTGGCTCAAGTGGCTAAGGCACTAGCCACATATACCTGAGCTGGCGGGTTCAAATCCAGCCCTGGACTGCCAAACAACAATGATGGCTGCAACCAAAAAATAGCTGGGCATTGTGGCAGGCACCTGTAGTCCCAGCTACTTGGGAGGCAGAGGCAAGAGAATCGCTTGGGCCCAGGAGTTGGAGGTTGCCGTCAGTTGTGATGCCACAGCCCTCTACCCAGGGTGACAGCTTAAGGCTCTGTCTCAAGAAAAAAAATAAATAAAATAAAATTCATAAACATATTTGCTCTATATGCCGTATATCTTAAAATACCCATTATTTCTTCCTCTTAAATGAATTTATCCTTAATGACTTAGAGATATTAATATGAGAATTTCTGAGAACTTTTCATGGGATTTTGAGGGTCTTTTTCTTTCTGCAGTATTAGGAATTAGATAGAATTAATTTACGTGGATATTATTGGGAATTTTATACTGCCATCTAGTGATGTTCAAACCCAGATAGGTGGAGAATTTGGGCAAATGATTTGCCTAGCCCGTCTAATAATCTGCCTTCACATTGCCAGGCTTTTTCAACAGCTTAGAGAAACTCTCATTTTAATAACTCTCATTGTTAATCTTATGTTTTTTACCCTTTGAGATTCACACTTAAGTGCATATGGGCTTCACTTTGAACGTGATGAAGTTTGTGTCAGAGGCATCATACTCCTCTGGCTGGTGTACTTGTGCTCATGGACAGCACTGCCTCAGCACTTCCCATCTGCCAGGTACTGTTCTGCGATCTTTTCGTTGATTAACTCAGATTAACTCACTTAATCCTGACACCAGCCTTAAAAGGTAGCTAATATTGTGTTTCTGTTTTGCCCAAAGTCACATAATTAACAAATAACCAAGCTGCAATTTAAACCCATTTAAGCTGGTTTATAGTTCATGTGCCTTACCTGTAGACTACAATAGCCTCTCTTCCTTAGCCTTCGCACCCCCCTAGTACAGACATATATCTTTTCTAGCTGTCCTCTCTTCCACTCACCCACCTACAAAAATACACATGTCTGATGTATGGATGGGCCCTTGACCTCCTAGGGGAGTATCATCTTGGTTTTTCCTTTTCTACAAGAGTTACCTGCTGCTTCTGAAACTTACAGTTTTTCAGATTTGAACAGATTGATCTGTTTTGGGCTTCTTCAATAAAGATCTAAGAATTATCGACAATTTGAGCTCTAATCTTAAAATAAAAACCAGGGCCAACTTCATGATATAATCTTAAAATAAGTTATTTTTACATAGACATAGAAAATTTTCTTCTTTTCTTTTTTCCCAAGGCAAAAACCAAATAAGAATGTGATAGAGTTATTTCCAGCATGACAATGTGGGAGATGACTACTTACTTGTTATTTTTAAAAAATCAGGCACATTAATGGAATTATTAATTTTGCAACAAAACCTGGCAAGTAAATTGCATATTTCGTTGAAACTCTGGGCAACCCTAACAATCAATTGGCACTGGCTTCTATACTAAACAACCTCACACAATTCTAGGGGCTGAGTGAGGACTATGACATACGTGGGTATGTTTGGGAGGGTGAGGGACAGGAGGCAATGACAGCAACACACCTGTCTGTTGTGGTGCTGGGACTGTGCCCACAGTGGAGGACAGTGAGAAAGTGCTGTACCACAGAACAGAATGCTGTCCCCAACCCAAATAGATGGTTAAGTTAGAAAATGAATAATTTTTACAAACAAATAATAAAGTGCTAAGTAGAAAACATTATCTTGCATTTCAGGAAACACAAAAAAATGCTCTAAGGTTTAGAAAATAAAGGAAAACCTCTAAGAAACTACAGTGGTTGAGCTGTAGGATTGTCATTGAATGTCATTGGAGGATTATTGCTGAATGTCATTATTATTGAATGACATTGTTTCCAAACTCCATCCCAATCGCCTTATTCCGTTTGGGCTGCTGTAAGAAAATGTCATAAACTAGACAATGTAGTAAAACAGAAATTTAATTTTCATAATTCTGCTGGCTAGGAAGTCCAAGATCAGGGTGCCAAGGGTGGATTCTAGCAAGAAGCCTCTTCTGGGTAGCAGAAGAGTCCTCATGTGGTAGGAAGGGGCAAAGGAGCTCTGCTGGGCTTGCTTGGTAAGGGCACTAATCTTATTCATAAAGGCTCTGGCCCCATGACCTAATCACCTCCCAAAGACCCCACCTCCACCACTTTCCAGGCTAAGATTCAACATGTGAATTTTGAGAGGACTCAACCTTCGGACTGTAGCACCAGCCTTCATTCCTCTCACCTTTTAAAACATCTGAAGAGCACATGACACAATAGAATGGAAAATGTTGCTGGTTCCCCAATACCAGAGAATGATCGCCAGAAACAGCTAACCAGCTTCGAAGTGGCAATTGTCTCCTGATAATTAACCTCACCATAACTCTGAATTACATAAAACACAATAATTCAAAACAAACTGGCTTCCCTCTGTCCTCCACAGTCCTAGAGGACAAGCCTCCTGAGCATCTTCTGAGCCCTTTCCCCCCTCCTCCAATGCTTTTTCTTTTCCACTTTGGAAACCAAGAGTGAAAAAAATAGTTTATTACCTCATGATAGCTTTGTTTAATAATATTATGATCTTTTCAATATCATCTAAACAAAGATATTGACATGTTCTATGTTATCTGCAAATTCATAATATTTTTCTGTATTAATAATACTTTTTGGATGCATTTAATTGCATCTAAAAATACTGTAAGAAAGATTTTAAGCATAGGGTTTAAAGCCAGAAAGCCCAATCAGAAGACTAAGTCTGAATTCTGATTCTGAAATCTGCATTCTGAGCCACTGTGGGAGTTTAAATAAGTTTATTTAATTCTTTAAGCCTCAATTTTATCTTCTAAGACATAAAAAAAATTTTTTTTTTAGACGGAGCCTCAAGCTATCCCCCTGGGTAGAGTGCCATGGCATCACAGCTCATAGCAACCTCCAACTCCTAGGCTCAAGCGAGTCTCCTGCCTCCGCCTCCCAAGTAGCTGGGACCACAGGCGCCCGCCA